>PNEQ01102604.1:0-36908 GCA_003012365.1 Medauroidea extradentata | reverse complement strand
TGTATGAGCCAGGGGCTCTATGTATGTAACTTGTGATTAGTAATTGGTACAGCCAATGAGTATATGTTGTATATAATAGTATAAGTAAACGACGTTAAATAGACCATCGACGTATGTTGTTGTTATTTTAATGACTTCACCTAGATGAGAACCCACCACATCTTCCTGATTGTAGTAGCTTCCCGTTGGGATACTACAGCTATCTCCAGACCAGTAAGGGGCATTAAATATTACTCTTAGCGGGATTCTTATTGGCTCAGTCAAATAGGGTAACAGCTCCACGTACTAGGAAAAGCCAGTGAGCTTTTGATAAGCTGAACGTGCGTTGAAACCCAGCAAACAGTCAAGTTTACCCGCGATAAACCATCATGTCTAGAAATTATGCGTTTGTTTCTGTACAGCCTGTAAACCTTGTGTCAGACGTTCAGTGGTGGTGCTACTCTCATTACCCGAATTTTAACGAAATTGTTACCCGCATCGCGTTGTGGGTCTGCCGTAATGTGCACAGCGTGTTCTGGGTATAAATTTCGCTCACTGGGCAAAAATAAATACTCACAAATCCTTGTTGCCTAGTATTTCGAGGTCACCCACAACCCGCCGGCCTCCGTAGCGAAGTCGGTTAGGCGCCGGTCTACGGTGAGAGAGGTCCTGCGTTCGAATCCCGGCTCAGGCATGGATGTTGTGCTGACCATTCACCTCGCTTCACCCTCATCGGTTCTTACTCAGTCACAACCCTCCGCTGCTACATCTGGTGGTTTGGTTAGGTTAAGTTAGGTTAGGCTAACTTATAATAAACGATTGCTTCGGGCACTGCGCATATCACAATACCTACAACTATTTGCTAGTATTTACATTTGCCCAGTGAGATATATACCCAGAAAGCGTTGTGCACATTATTACATTCCCACATCGCGTTGCTGTTAAAAATGTTTGGCTAGTGTGCGAATTTGAGGATTATAAGTAACAATGTCACTATTATTTAATAGGAAGATATGTCATAGATAAAGGTTTACTGTACTCGTCTATATATTTTTAAAGTCTATCCAAAAAGAATTTAATACATTAAAAACTAAGATAAAACAATTCCACCACTTTCTGCCATGAAATATTATGCGTTTAAAGATTACCACAGGACCTCATACAGTTCAATACGTGTTACGTTCTTTCAGTATTATTCCTAAGCAGTTATCGCTCACGCACGTTGTGAAGTTTTCAAATTATCTTCTTCTATCGACCGAAGCACTGCACAGCGCTCGACGGCCAGTGCAGGAGGCTACCATAAAGCCATATATACAATTATTACTTTGTCATATGATTTTACAGTTACGTTACATTAGCGAATTTACCATTACGGAATACACACGTTAATTAAAATAAAGATGGTTGAAAATCGAATGCGAATCCTTCACTGTTTTTTAGTATTGTACTGTAAATAATTACATATTTACGGTATGATATCGCGTAAATGTTTACATCATTAGTCCAAGAATAAAACGTTTTTCGTGTTTGTAAATGTTCTGCAGTAAAAAAGCAAAGCCACCTATTGGTGCAACTTACAGTTCACTAACGAAGACTTTACAAACGCTCGAATGAATTTACAAGTTTTTTTGTTCACATCTAAGATACAGATTTTGTTTTTTTAATTAGGTCATGGTACTGTACAACTGAATGATACTTATATACAAACACTTGGCACATCAACAAACATTCTCACTATATTCTTACTGTGTTTCTTCTCGGCAAACAGTGATTTCGACTTTAAATTGGGTTTCCAGTTTTTGTAAAACAAAGACTGCTTCTATTTACTTGGCCGATTCCATTGTGTACCACTTCATAAGAAATAATGTACTGACAGTTACGATAATGTTTAATGCTTAAGTTTTCACTTGTGTTTCTACCCTATGACTACTATGCTTAGCTCCATCAGCCCCGTTACGCACTTAAGTTTGACGACTACTCATTTCAATTTACTAATTTTGATAATGTCCTTATGTATTAACAGTAATATATATTGCACTACATATACACATTTACAACGACCTATTATTAACGTCATTACACTGGCCTGTACTGCCTGGAATGGAATGTCATTTGCGGATACAGACAATACATTGGATTCTGTGTTAAAACCACTACAATAATATTATTTTGTAAAATGTGTTAAGCAGATCCCGAGTAAAAATACACAAAAGTTCTGTAAATCATTGTGGAATGCTGAGTACATATACTAGAACTACAGTACGAATCAATGATTCTGAACTTCCAACCGGTAATAAAGATTTGTTCTTGGATAACATATATTGGGGTTAAGTTAGGCTTACAATCTTACTACACGAAGGTACATCTTAACCTCTTGATGAAACGACATACACCGACATGCATCAATCCTATCTACACTCCACGGCCTGTCTGACATCAATAGGTTTCACCGCAACTCCTTTTCGAACAAGGATACCATTAGTTTGTTACAGGGATTTTTAACTATTAGGATATTTACTCGAAAATTGAGGGCCACGTACATTTTCAACTCATTTATTAACAGACCATGTCAACGTTATGTAAGTACGTATTCGAGGATTATTTGACAGTCTGTATTAATTCATAATTTTTATGCATTAATAAATAGTATATATTCAAAACATATAAATAAATAGCATATATTCATTTTAATAGCCGAAACTTTAATTAAAAGTGAGGGGTGGGGAATGGGGATTAATTCCTAATGGAAAAGTTAAGTTATAATGGACGACTTGAAAAGAGGCGGAGCTTCAGTCAGGTGTGGGATACAATTCCTATCTCCATGGATACCGCAGCCGAACATAACCTTCATTTAGCTGTTTGGCTTCACATGTCCCGGATGAGATGTACATCAAGAAAATTGATTATATGTTTGGAATTTGCCGCTTTTTCAGGTAACCATTAATCTTATGTATTTGCGTATCTTAACCACGAAATTGAAACTAATATTTTTTACCCTTGCGTGCAAATCTATGAATGCGCAACATATTTGCTTTCTGCAATTACCAACTAACAAATCAGCATGTTTGTAAACAAGCTTTGTTTCCCACAGTACTTTTCCCCTGCGGTGACGTAAGGGGGTGCGTACTTCAAGTAGTCCATTGTATGGGACATTTTCAAGTGAATGTTAAAGAATATCGTATCCTGGAAAATCGAGCTTAAAAATATCATTCGGCATAATGTCGAAACACGTTTGATGTTGAGTTATGATCCCGGGGTTGACGTTTAGTGCTACTGACGTCTTGAAGAGCTTTATATAGCGGGCGCTGCCGCGTCTGAGTAACGGAAACTGGCAGGCGATGCCGCGTCGTGCTTCAATAACCGTGGCGCCTTTATGCACGGAGAGCGAAAACGCCGTGGAGTGTGTTGGTCGTTCGTTTTTCCTACGGGACTAAGCGGTGACCATAATGTTATATTTATGGAAACTGCGTAGTTACGTCCAGCACGTGCTTCTCTATTTTTGTTTTACGATTACGGTTCGTATTTCCTGCTCGACAGCAGTCTCAAAAGCAGTTTTCGGCCATTTTGTGGAAAACCAAGTTTCTAATCATGATATATAACAAACGAAACTAGAGAAACCTAGTTTTAAATATGTTTTCTTTTCGTAGATAAAGATAAAGAACACACGTTTAGCAGTATCCCTTTAAAATGCTTTCTCCTAACACTCTGCAACACTGTTCTAGCTACAGCTGTATACAACATTGTAGTCAGGATATTCTCAAATAAAATTACTTTGCTGCTGGAATTGTGTGAACAATTCATGTTCTGTTCGAGCAGTATGTAGTAAGGAACAAATATTATCCTCTTGCTGAAAGGGGCTAGAATGCACAGTTTACAAGACAAACACACACGTTTGTTGCTGTGACAATAATACAACGCTTAGTATGTAGACCAAAAGTACTACTTCCGCCAAATATCAGGCCTTTACGCGGGCCGTGATCTTAAGAATCTGTATCCTGTGGAACAGGTTTTTTTAAAGAGTTTTGTAAAATTCAGCTAAGTAAACAAAAAACGTACGAGATACTCGATAAACTACGAATCAAAGTTAGTTATGAAACATTCATTTATTTATGTGAACTTGATGTCCTTCGATGGCAATCTGAATGGTGTCTAAACAATAAAATACCAAAAGTAGTTTTATAATTGATTCCATCAAAAAAGTTTAAATTTTAAAGCGAGTAATTAAAGTAGCGGTACACCCACTACAGCGTATATATTGTGTACGTTGGCCCTTCTATGTATACAATTTATATTATCAGAATATTACACGTTAAACGTACAACAGAATTAACTTCAAGACACTGTCATATGTTACAACAAAACGTACTGTTTAGTTAATTTGTAAACTGGTTTGCCAAATTCTTGTGATGCTACAAACAATCGTAACAGGACGAAGGCGGTATAAATATGCACAATTCAGAATAGCTTCACTTATATATGTAATTGTAAATAAACGTTTGTACAGGTGGCTCAGTGGGCACCTTAGAAACTTTTGTACCTTTTTTTCCCTTCAGATAAACTGTATTTGCCTGTCACTTCTTATATAGGAACAAAGCAACCCAAGTGATGATTGAAGTGTATCATAGCTAGAGACATGCAAAATTCGCGTTATCATTTGGTAGCAGAATAAACTTCACTTTCCTGTACATAACAGAGCACAATCTGCGATTCAATTGGCCACGAACTTTTATGTGTTGTCCTTTACGTATGTTATGTCTTTACAGAGATTGGCCTCTCTACCGTGTTAGCATTCTTCGCAGCAAGTCACGACAATATTGGCCAGCGGGAGACGTCGAACGAGCCTGTATTCACTTGAAGTCTAGTCATCTGTCAAAAAATAACGCTAAATTTGCATGTCTCTAATAATAGCTTGTACCGTATTCAAAATTTAACACCCGTGGTCAAAACAAACAACATATTCAACAATTTTTCTAGGCTATATGGGTCTTCAAAAGTACTCATTTCTATCACGGACAGCCTATATACAGGATGTATCACCTACGAGTGATCACGTGCATTTACGCTGGTGTTTGTGCGTGTATTGACATTCTGTTTTCTGCTTTGTTTAGATAACGTCTGCCCGAAGAAAACGTGTCGTCGGCTTCGACATGCGACGTCCCGGTTAGTAGCGAAACGCCATTTTGTTGTTTTTTTGCCATTTACATTGTGTAGTAAAGTATTTAATTTTCTTCGGCAAAGATAAGGTGGCCCGACAGTACGTAGCGACATGTACTTCGAGAATAATAACGCAATTTGACCAAGAAAATTAAGTGTTATTACACTTTTTAAAAGTAGCGACTAGGGAACGTAAATGCACGTGACGACTCTGGCCGGGAAAAAAATATATTTTGTGGCAGCTACAAAATATTTTGTGGATATTTGCCCTGCAAACATTTATTTTGTAGTCACCACAAAATCATTTTGCTGTCGCCACTAAAAAATTGTGGCCACCACAAATTTTTTCTGTGGTAACTACAAAATAAATTTGCAGGGAAGACTTTCTACAACATTTTTCTTCCTGTGAGGGACTCCTGCTTTTCGCGGAAATAATTATTTCGCAACAACTTGTTTCACAGCTTATGTTCATCCCTTCAGCTCCGCTTCAAGGTTATTGGTAGCATGTTGTTGTGCAGAGATTTCATTCATTTGACGTCACCAATCAGGTCAAGGTTATTGCGACATCGCACGTAGCCTATGTGATTAGCGGGTGGAACCCTAAGACATGTTAAGTCATCCAACCACTAAGCATGAAGCAAAACTGCAGATGAGTACGTCAGACGCTGAAGCAAGTTGTTGCGAAACTGTGTTACTCATATGTGATACTCATGAGATGAATGCTATTTGTGCCATGTAAAGAGCATCGAGGCCGTCTGTGCTGGTAACTGCTCCAAGCAGTGCACGAACAGGAGGGAATCAGGAAGCAACTTACCACCCACCACCCTCCTTGTGATCGATGTGCGCAGTGCGCAGTGGCACCGACTGCTTCATCGGTCGAACAACGGCTGTGTCGAGTATCAGGACCTTAGCGGCAAGTTGGAGGTAGTCAGACACATACACCTACACTGCACAGGGGTATACCGTCGTCGCCGGTGAAAAACCTCATATGCGCAAAATGCAAACATTTTCAGGAATGTGAAAAAATAAAATAAAAAAAAAAACAAAATCACATATTATTGTTAGTGATTGGGGTATTAACTATCACAGAACTACATACACATAATTAATTTTTATTAGTCTGTACATTTAAGTACAATTGCGTACACAAATTTTATTACGAAGTCTCTTTTAATACAACCGATGCTAGAGCCCACGATTTTTGGTGAAAAGAATTCTGCAACAATTTGTTTCAATACCTTGTGTGCACAGATGCAGCTCTGCTTCTTGTGTATTGGCAGAATGTAGGCGTGGCTCATTTGACTAGTGCCAGCAGGGACAAGGTTACTGCGACACCACACGTCTGTGATTTGCGGGTAAAACCCCGAGACGCTGAGAATTTACAACAGCCAATCGCTGACCATGAAGCAGAGCTGCATATGTGCACATGAGGCATTGAAACAAATTGTTGCAGAATTCTTTTCACCAAAAATCGTGGGCTCTACCGATGACACATAGGAGGTTTATCACCGGCAACGACGATATGTCCATCTATAAGCATGCTCTCTGAACACCAATCACTAGACTCCGGACTAATTCGTGTGGCCTCTAAGAATGTGATTGCTGAAGGAGAACAGCTCCTCATTGGCTGCTAGCTGATACAGCGATACCTCTCGTGTACTGTGAGTGTAGTTCATTACTTATTACTAGAAACATGCAAAATTCGCATTATTTTCCGACAGCTGACTAGACTCCAAGTGACGTCTCCCGCTGGCCGATATTGTCGTGTCTTGTCGTGGAGAATGCTAACACGGTGGAGATGTCAATCTCTGTAAAGACGTAACACACGTACATGACAACACATAAAAGTTAGTGACCAAATGAATCGCAGAATATGCTCTGTTATGTATAGGAAAGTGAAGTTTAGTCTGCTACCAAATGTTAACGCGAATTTTGCATGTCTCTATTACTGGATAGGCGCCCTCTAGTCAGTGACACAAAAGTCTAGGGCAAATTGATAAAATTTCACAGACTTATAGTTATTTGAAGTCTAGGATGTGCCAAAAAAACGCGAGTTTTTCAGGTCCCTACATCATAAGGCCCCGGAAAAACCGTGGCTTCCTTCGAGTATGTCTTTGAATGTTTCTTGCAATGGGACAGGACAGTTTCTCCATTTGAGTAGTTATTTTCTTTAATTTTAAGTTGGACTAACGTTTCGCAGATACGGCTTCACTGGAGATGGTTGCAAACATTTTTACACATGGACAGGAACCGGGATATGAATGGGCCATGGCCTATGTTAAAGATCTGTCCCCAGCCTCACTAGGTTCCATTTCGGGAGGCCATAGAAAACCGAAATCAAGATGGTCTGAATCGGTAACTTCCCACGCAGTAAAACGTTTCTTTACAACAAAGAAATATTTTTTCTTTACGGATATTTAGCTTGCGGTAAAGAAATTGTGTCTCGTAGCAAATAAAAAATTGTAAAAATAAAAATGTTAGGTGTTACTACATGGAATGTTCACAAAATCCAGCGAAAAAAGTAATTTTATGCATCAAGACGCTGGCCGCTCCTATAATTTTCATGAAAGGGAAACACGTGGAGGTGATTTATTTACATGTTAAAAATCTCAGAAAGACTCATCCCCCGGGGGCCGCGGTGGACGAATGGGTCAGTCTGTTCGCCTCTCACCAAGGCGAATCGGGTTCGATGCGCGGCGGGGTTGATCCCCGGATTTTCGCATGTGGGAATCGTGCCGGACGATGCTTGTCGACGGGCTTTCTCGAGAACTACCATTTTCCCCGCCCTTTAATTCCGGTGACGCGCCATACTCACCTCATGTCACCCCTTACCAGCGCTGAAGACCTCGATGATAAGCGCTGACCAAAATCTTTCACTCACTCAACATCACCCACAGATTCTTATGTGCGGAGCTTTAAGGGCGAAACAGCATGAGCATCACACCTTACCCTGGACTCTAGGATCCAGTCACTGAACTTGGGTGCAGTATTCTCGCCGATAGCGCGCCTCTACGAGACATTTAGTGGCAACCCTATAATTCACCTATACACTTTTTTAATATTCTTCACCAAGATTTTCATAACTTAAACGGACCTCAAAAACACCACTGTTTACTATACATGAAAATGTAGTTTATAAATATTACTGATGACCTTAAATGGGTATACATGCATGACATTTTCTTCGAATGTTATTGCTTAGCTGGCGTCACTCACGTACGCTGAGACGTTTCCGAATAAACTTGTATCAGGCGAAGCTCTAAACACAGGTCGATGGCCTGGGAAGGCTGGACCCTTAACTTTGATTGCATGACCATGGAATGCCCCAAGACCGAAGAAATCAGATAGGAATTCAGGGCACAAGTACAAGACTACGGGATAGTTAATGTAACAACTGGAGCAGGAGTAAAAGGCAGTAAATGTGCTAGAAAGATTAGGTTCCGATCAACCATAAGGTGCCGCCTGGGTAAAGGCCTGATTAAAAGTGGATGTGGGCGAACACTGATTGGCAATGAGGGCCAGTTTTAAATGGAATACCGGCAGAAAGCCCGTGTTCAGTAATTATGCTAGCACAGGCACAAATCCATCAAGAGGAGTCGCAAGAAAAGAAGAGGACATGCGGTGTGCGTTGATTCACTCATCCGAGTACAGTTTCAATGCGGGTGGAAGGAAGGTGTGCTGTTCTTCGTGCCTAAAACTTGCCTGTAAATGTCGCTGAGCGGTGTGCACAGCTCTGACTTTTGCGAGAATATTCGTAGACAACTCAGCATGTGTAAAATACGTCTGCTTTGGATTAGCATTCAAAGAACGTCGTGTGTATACACATTTCACATTCCCCACTAATCATTGAAGCATATTTCCTAGCGGCCGAAAATGACGAAAATTAGTGCTTTTGCGGTCCTATTTAAGTATTTAATCTTGGTGCTCAGTCTTTGAAAAGGGACAGGCGCGTAATTAACCTCAATGCTAGGATCACCACCAATAAATCTCTCAACCCGTCGATCAGCGGCATCGTCCGGCACGATTCCCACATGCGAAAATCCGGGGAGCGACCCCGCCGAGAATCGAACTGGGATCACATTGGCGGGTGGCGAATGGTCTGACCATTCAGCCACCGCGGCCCCATGTCTCATACATAGAGACTTGAAAAATTCGCGTTTTCTTTAAGGAGTAAGTTAGAATTCCAACAAATGAAAGTCTGCATCACGTTCACAATTGGTTGTTGACATACTCGGCACTTCCTGAAGGTCGCTGAGCCAATAATAAGACTGTAACTGAATACAGGCACATTTCACAGTGTCAGCGAGCAGCTAATAAACGTCTGCTGTCTGCACGATGTCACAAATATTATTGGAAGCTAGCCTACATGTCAGTGAACACGCGAATATTTCCCGTCTCTACTCATACAGGCTAGGATCGGCGAGAAGACTGGACCTCAGTTCAGTGACTTGTGCCTACAGGCTACGGGGAGGCGCAATATACGTTCATCCAGTCGACTATCTTAAGTGCACGACTGGTTTATAAATGGTAGCAGACATATAACTGTAATGTAATAACGAAAGAATTGTTTCCTACCGTGTTACGTAATTGCGGTAACATGTCCCAAGAGATGTAGACTAGTAACGGCGGATATCCACTGACAGCGCGGCCGGCACTAACTGAGCTCACAAGTACACGAACATAGTATATGTACAACCCACACTAGGCGAGGCTCGGGGAAGACAGCCTCGATATGTCTTTGTGCTCGGCTCAATTGATCATCTCGCTTCGTTGTCGACTGACGCGTTCTTTATCTTCCAAGCTTGACATGTGCCGCCCGATTGATCACTTCGAGCAGGCAAATACCATGAATTTTTCCTTCGTCTCAGAATACAGGTGTAAACGAAGCCACTAATATCAGCTTCCGCTTCAAGTAAACATATAGATGTCAGGTAAACCGCAGACTGCGCCATGCGAATTAGTGACCAAACAAAGCAGAACAAACTTTCTGGTAACAAGTCATCGGGACCCTTAGATACAGTGAATTTCAGATTGTCCGTGTTAATTGGTGTCGCGCAACTCAAGGATAATTTAGAAACACGGGCAACCCGAAAATAGCACATTCGTTAGTATAAAAAAAGGTAAAAAAAAAAACTTTAACTCGAGTGCCATAATGACTTATGGTTTTGCTAATGAGTACCATATTTCACAAGCTTTTCACCAAAAGAAATAAAAATATGTCCGGGGTGCATAGCAAACATGAGACAAATTTCGTTAATCCACTCTTGCGCGCAAGAGTTGATACTCTTTTTAAGTTCCAAAAAAGTTTTTTTTTTTACAAAAAATGTTTGGTTTTTACAGTGATCAACATACAGAAAGCCACACGTATAATCTGAAAACCGGTTAATCGGTGCACGGATAATCGGGAGTTGACTAGTTCCAAAATACGAAGCTAGTGCATCGGTAACACGTTGCACTCGCATTCGATAGGACCCGGGCTCAGTTCCATTGTTTCCGAAAACATTCCTGGCGAATGCTGGGATGGTTCCTTAGCTGAGGCCATGGCCGACTCCTCTCCCAGCTCCGGTCATTGTAGCAAGTTGTATTACGCAATCTCTAACGACCTCACTTTTGACGAGACATAAAGCGCATTTACCTTACCAAAATACCCGCGAGCGTGAACGTAGTGTTGGTTGTTCGCACTGACACGTCATTTTCCTCGCAAACGAAGGGAGCGAGGACTATATTACTAATGAGTATTTTCTTCTAACATTTGATCACATATGCGGTGTAGTAGGTATGCACGAACTGGCATCCTGTGTATATATACACAGAACCAGTGGTGGCTGGTAGGTTGTTGCCAGGTAGGACACAAGTTGTAGAGAACTGTATATATGGTTGTGCGCTAGTTGATGCTACATACACTGACACGCTGGTATGTATTATTACTGACTGCTCACAACACAATATGTAGCCAGTAGATATTTCATGGTCATTGGTATACGACGGCGCGTTCACACGAGTGTACAGATCTCTGCAACTTGTGCACTCCCTGGCAACAACCCACGAGCCGCCACTGCACATAGCATACATGTATATACATATATTTGCACATCTTTACATGCAAAGATTCGCGTCTACCACAAAGAAATACTTCAAGTTTCCAAGAAAGATGTGATATGTGGGGTTGATCAAAGTTTCACGTCCGACACAACGAATAAGGGATTAAATCAATTTGAATCAGCCCATAAGCAGCGACATCAAACACCCTAAACGTTTTAGAACCTATTCAATTCACACATATTAAATGAACACGAAATCCATCAAACTTCCACCACTTAATATGGCTGTGATGGTGACGTTTTCATTACACCAAAACAATTCAACTTTATTTGAAGCAACTTGTGGAACAAATTTGACAGTGTGACAGGGGCTTTATGACCAACCACAGTACAATCATAAGCGTGTGTGTAGCATAGCGAACAAGAACGTACGGTGTATAGATCAATTAAACAGCTCATACTGAACACCACTGCTTTATTTAGCCTTACCAACATGTTTGTGTCCCGTCATCAATGAAGACGTTCCCAGCAGTGTGAAGAGTAGAAGTGTTGGGCGAACACGAGAAGTAACTACCTCAAACAACAGAACGTTTATTGTTCCTGCAGACACACGTGGAGCCACAATGACTAATTGCTCGAACCGGGTGTTCACGAAAATATGTTACAAACTATGCGAGATGATTCTTTGTAACAAATAATAATAAGGTACAGTTACGTCATGAAAGTTTTTGGCTGGCACAAATTTGAAGGGTGAAATTCGCGCTTGAAAATTGACAATGAAAATTAACAATTGTTAAAAAAGCCAAAATCAAGGGGAAATAGGTAATGCCTTTCAGGATGTAATTTAACAATAATAGGATCTGCAATAAATTGAGTTGATAATGAGGTTTCTTAAATACATTTTTAGGAGTAGGCCTACAATTTTTTTTGCAGGTGCAGTTTTTGTCTGTCAAGTGACATAGTTTGTAGCAGGAAGCTTTAAGGAACAGGCAATATTGCCTTGTTACTACACCATCACGAGGGCCGTTTTCGAGAAAATGGACGCAGAAATCATGGAACCTAAGTAGGCAACACGCGATACATATGAGTTTTCAACAACTCAATTATTTAATAAATGTAAAAGTTATTCGAAACCATTTTTCTTTTCACAAATGCAAATCTTATTTTTAAAACGCAACCAGAATGTCACCATTTATTTCTTCTTACTTTTGGTTAATTTTACAAATGTTAGTTTTCAATGTAAATTTTCAATTGAAAATCTCTCCCCTGAGATTTGCGCTTACCAAAAAGTTATGTTATATAACTTTAGCTCATTCTTTAAACAATGAATTATCTCGCAAAATTTGTAACATACTTTAATGAACAGGCTGTATAGTTGCTGTTCGGTCAGCCAGGATAGCCTGAGCTATATATAAACAAGCTGTTGATTATAAAATTGCAAACAATTTCCGTAGCGTTCCAGCAAAGACATTATTCATGTTTTGAAGTGAATATAGATCTTGTACTTCGTGCACAATATGTAAGGTTTGATTTTTGCGAAGGTTTGTTAAATTTCTCAGCAGCAAAAGTATTAAGTTTTTTTATTTACACATAACACTGTTTTACTTGTGGTCAGTACGTGTTGTTGTTTTGTGGACATAACGAACAATACAATACTATATAACACTAACAAAACTGATCCCACCGGGAAAAAAAGTGCAATTAGTTGCTTAAGAGATAACAATAATGTCATCTGAAACCATTTTTGCATTCAAATGTTTTAAAATAATTAATAATAAGCTGGATAATTGCATTAAATTCTTAAATTGCAAATTCAGTCCCACGGATTGTATCGAAATTGCCGTTTGGGCATATTTGCGCTAGAGGCGATACCGCACCAGGTAAGCCGGCCAACATCGCCCTTGGCGCCGTGCCTTACTCACACAAGCACACGGTCTGCAGACGTCACGCATTAAACTGGGTAGCTTCATGCAAGGTAGGTAGAACCCTCGGCGAGTAAAAAATCGCGAACGAATACCAGTTGGTTGGGACGGGTGTTGAAGCCTGGACGGCGGGATGGCAGGAAGTGTGCCACTGGCACGGAAGACTATTAATTAGCCCCTGGCCGCACTCATGTTGCTAATGAAGAGTTGCGAGTGTCGGCCTAGTGCTAATGTAACCACGAGCTGCCTTATCAACAGCGAACATTGCAGGAGTCTTACACAATACCGCCCTGAGCCAACTTCACTATCACGCCTAAATCAGTTGTTTATTTTCATTAAATGCAATGCTCCACCCTTTGTACTGTTTTGCGAGGATTATTTTCAGTCTTAAACCAGAGCTGATATCACAAATCTGTGTGGCAATATTGTTTAAAATGATTTTTGCCGTGACAGATTATTTTTCTAAGGCAAGAAATTATACGGTTTGGACTAAAAAGTCAACTAACCAAAATGGTTTTAGTTCCATAATTAACTAACAAGTTCATAGTATTTACTGTCTTTAAAAACTAGCCGACATGTTGAAAATAATGTTAAACAAAACTGCCAAACATATTTTTGAAATAGCTCTCATTTAGGCTTTAAAAATAACTGTCGCCAAAACACTAGAATCTCTGGAGTATGGTCTTAAGGCCTCGCTTATTAGTTTTGCAGTGGTTCAGAAATGTTTTTTTAACGCGAATTATTACATACATCAAAAATTCATCGTACAGTTTTAACACTTACATATCATCGTTTGTAGCTGAATTTTTCTGTTACAATACATCTAACCGATTTTTAAATTTTTGCCCCTGAAATATCACATATTTTGTTGTCAAAATGAGCCAAAATGAAGCAAAATAATTTTTTGTTAGTAAATGGTACATAATTTTTAAAACGCTCTCCCAAAATTGTGTATAGCATGACTGTACACAGTCTCAAAATTTTGGTTAAAAAATATTCGCGTTATTTGCAATTATTTGAAATAAATTATGGATCGTGGCCTTAAGATCACGTGTCACTGCATTTTTCTTCATTTCTTCCTGACTCCGAGTTTGGCAAAATGTTATTTTAAAATATTTAAATAGAGACTTAGCTAGTTACATTACCTTTCATTACGCAAATAGTATTCGAAACATTGAAGCGTAATTATGAAATAGTTCAACTAATAATTGTCTCTCACAATGTCATTTAGACTGAATCACTCCAAGTACCAATTTAATCCTCTTATACGCACCTAACCGTAAAATAAAGTGTTTCTAGCAAGAGATATTGCCGATAATTCATTGTACCCTTAATTAATTAAAATAAAATGTATACTTCAAAGAAATAGGTGACACAGCCTCTTCATGTAGAATTTACACGGCGCAAGTTTTCATCCAGTACGAGACCTCTCATTCCAACTGTCGTGCAAGAACATCAAAACAATGCCGCTCGTAAATAACTCATGTAGCCTACATACCAGGCAACATTGTGCTTTATAAAAATTTTCATTACTTACTGTTAAGATCAGTACTTTTCTAGTAAATAATACTCATTTGGCGATAGAAGCAAACTTTTGAACATACAGAGTTTTGGTTCAGTGCGACCATTTATTGATTTTGACTGTACTGAAAGCAACTGAGCTTGGAATCTAAACTCTAAAATACAGCTTGAGAATTGTGTATGCTTCACGCACAGACAAATAATTGGTATGACTAATAGAATACTTATGTTTACTAAGTAAAGTATATGTACTTTACACAGGAAAACATTTGCTGTCTCAAACAAAAATCTATTAACCACGCTGTATACAGGTTTCGTTGATTTAACATCACGATTACACATCATTCACTGTACAAAATAATCACGCTATAATAAAAAAATTAACTACAGGATCGGACGTAAAAAATAAGACCACGTGATATGGAAACTCGTGTATACATTTCGTTCAGAGATTGCAGAACACATAAAATAAACACGAACACTACAACTCTCGTCTAGTGTGACGTATGATCTCCTAGAACTGCCAATAATTCTGCATGTCTCAGACGTGCTCGGTAAAGTCTGGAGAGCTGGCTGGCCACGGCAGACACTCTATACTCTCTTCGTCCAGCATGTCGTCCACTAATCCAGTTGTGTGTGAACGTGCATTATCATCCAAGTAACGGAACGACATAACATCAGCTACAGCATAAGGCACGACTAATGTTCTGTTTCATCCATAATTATAGACAAACTGTGTTACTGTATTATGTCGTTTCAGAAATCTTACAAAAAGACTAAGAAAAATAAACAACAAAATACGAAAAAAGAGAAGAAAACAAGCTGTAGTCTTCTGTTGTTCTGGTTTATGGATGTGTTGACTACAGCCAACTCGGCTTGATTTCTCTTTTTTCGTACTTTGTTGATTATTTTTCTTAGTCTTTCTAAGATTCCTGGGATGACATAATATTACAATAGCGTATGTCCACAATAATACAGCTTGTCATTCTGTCCCATTGCAAGAAACATTCAAAGACATCCCTAATTATTATTAGCATTGTATTTAAGTTAACTATACTAAATCTATAGGTTAACAAAATTTACCAAGCAATAAAATATTTAATTGTTGAAGCCGGTATATGCGTTTTTGCACGGTTTATTTCACAGAATGTCGGTACTGTTTGTTTTGACAGTTACTTGAGCTAAATATAGGAAATAACAATACTTGCTATTAATTTCAACGAAGAATGTTCAATGAGGAATAAAAATACATATTTGCCTGTGAGCTAAACTGTATTTGTGGCTTCATAAGACAGTTGTGTTAACGTTAGCTATGTGAACAATATAATTGTAACCACATTTATTTTTGATATTCAAATACTTTTTTTCAGCTATTAATATTTTAGTGTCGATAAAATGTATATTTCTATATACTGATAGTTTAAACATTAGTTTAAAAATATTTCGCCTGTGTACAAGAAAAATTTTACCGAGTACCCATTTCAAATACTCCATTGACCACTAAAGGTAACTTTACAACGAAATAAGTTGGCCAAAACGGATTGATTTACTGTCTTTTTCCAGGTATGAACCAAGTAGGTGAAGAGTATAATCTTTCAGACACGTCTTTATCTTAACATCTTGTCGTAAAATGACAAGGCCACCACTAAATGTTTCACAGAGGCACGTTATCAACGAAAAACTCCACGTCAGTTTAACGTCTGGCACCTAGAGGCAGCAATGAAACGTCAAATCCGTACATTTATCGCCCTTAACGACGTTGAAGT
Source organism: Medauroidea extradentata (assembly GCA_003012365.1). Lineage (NCBI taxonomy): Eukaryota > Metazoa > Arthropoda > Insecta > Phasmatodea > Phasmatidae > Medauroidea > Medauroidea extradentata. Next base: position 20,525 of record PNEQ01102604.1, on the reverse strand, counting down.
GTGGAATTGCTAATCTTAAATTAGTACAAATAGTGATAGTTTGTAGACGTTACTAACGACAAACTTATAATCTTGTGAAAACATTTTTAGCACCGTATTATTCCTACAATGACACGTCAAAGTCGAATGTTGCAGGTTACGGCTGCATACACCCAAAAAACAAACAGAATTACAGAGATAAAATAAACACATTCACTAAAATAGGATTCTACAAGAATACATGCATTTCTACAGTTTGCTAGACGAAGTCACATTTGAAATACATGTGTTTTTTAAAACACACAGCCAATTATATTTGTATTTCTTACACGTATTGAATATTTTATATTTTCGAAACATGTTTTAGTCTGTGCCAATATATCACAATAATTATGCACATATTACTAAAACTTTATAATAATAATAATTCCAAACTCTCCTATCGTACGTTTCTAGACGCGCAGTAGAATCAAGCCTCTGTTAACAACGCGTGTGAAGGCCTTGTCCCAAGACTGAAATTACCCTGGAAAGTCTCATGAAAGCTTGCATGGTTGCCAGCGTCGATGATACTGCTGGTCGATTTCATGCAAGTTTGGGTAATCGGTCGTGTGCGATATTCCATGGATGGTTTGAGACGAAGTAGACGTTTTAACCTATTTATAATGGGTTAATACTTATATTAATCATGTTTGTTATTTACGTTACGTCTTTATTGATGAAGAAGTAAAAAATGTTTGCCGAAACAATAAAACCATTGTACTAAAATTACGATAGACATATATTAAACTAAAATTTGTTATTTATACATTTCCTAAACTAACACAAATAATATGGTTGTTTAATGTGTTATTTTCTTACGGTAATTACGTCTGCAGTATTAAAGATATATAATTTTTTTTTTAATTGAGCTCGTATTTACTTAAGTTGCATCAAGAATCGCGTGACGGACAGAAGCCTACAAAACTAGCAGCTCGGAGTGGCGTAATACAGTAATCATGGTAGTTTCCAGCCTACCTTGTCCAACACATACAATGTGGCATTCTGCCTGGAGACAAGAGACGCTTTTGAAAACTCACTCGCTGGAGTAGGGTAGATTATGTCAAGTGACCAGGTTTTATTTATCATAGTCAGGATTATTAAGTATGTTGCAACGTTAAAAATAACAATGAAAAAAAAAACAGTACAGAGGTACCAATAATTACGAAAGAAAACTGTGCGTTCTGGCATTGGTATTAAGGGTGTTCACGTGGCAAATATTCATAATTTTATATTTGCTTGGCATAGTGTTAGTTTTATAGACATTACTTGTGACTACATTTTACACTTGTAGACATTTTTTAGCTCTCATAGTTTTCCCATAGCGGCATGTCAAAGTCAGAATTTGCAAGTTACAAGAACAGGTTTAACCAAAACCAAGTGACTTACTCGAATGAAATAATTTACACTGAAATAAGATATAATGGGCACTATGCTAAAAGATTTAAAAACACTCAAGAAAGTCATTTTGTCTCTTTTAAAAATTGCCATAAATGAGGTAAATTTTCGTCATTTTCGGATTTTTTTAAAAAGTACAAAGAAATTCCATTCTGTGTTTTTAAATCTTTTAGCATATTGACCATTATATCTTATTTCAGTGTAAATTTTTTCATTCGAGTAAGTCACTTGGTTTTTTTTAACCTATGTTCCTGCAAATTGTGACTTTGACGTGCCGCTATGAGAAAACCATGAGAGCTAAAAAATGTCTACAAGTGGAAAATGTAGTCACAAGTAGCGTCTATGAAACTAACACTATGCCAGGCAAATATAAAATTATTAATTTCTACCACGTGAATGCCTTTAAGGCTCGGTTTCAGTCGCCATATTGCATTTTACTATTTTTCACTTTTTTGAAATTCTGAAAATAAAAATGTTAAATATACGACTATACCTCAAATTATATTTACATTTCGCTACAGTACAGGCCTTGCGATTTGGCTGTTAACTTATAATTACGCCGCAATTTGTACGGCAAATTATTTATATTCATAATTTACCCGACAAATTGCGGCGTTATTATAAGTTAACGGTTAAATCGCAAGGTCTGTACTGTAGCGAAATGTAAATAGCATTTGAGGTATAGTCGCATATTTAACAATTTTCTTCTCAGAATTAAAAAAAAAAAAAAAAGTGGAAAAAATACAATTCAATATGGTGACTGAACACAAGCCTTAAGAGTAAGCGGACGATAACTGTTTTTTTACATTCGAGGCACGGCAACGAGGAAGGCGATAAGCCGAACAGAACACGTCCGTCGTTCTGGGCGCGAAGAACTAATCTAGCGCGCAGTGTTGTCATGGAAACCGTTTTTCAGCGAGACTTCAAGCGATGACCCTGTTATTAAATTTGTGGAAAGTGTGTGGTAAAGTCCAATGCAGGTTTCTACTATTTGAATTTCCGATTATGTTTGATATTTTCTCAGCTACAGCAACGTGAATTACTCATTTTTAACACTTTTGAGGAGCTTGGAAATCATGACTTTAATTACCTAAAGGAGTATTTAAAATCACAAGGAGACAGTTTGAAGTGTGACTTCTTTTCGTAGATAAACTCAATGGAAACATTTTTAATAGTTACACAAGAAAAAATACTTTCCGTACCACGCAACAACACGTCTCACGAGCTAGGTTGACCAACTCTTGAGGAATGGGGAATTGTAGCGGCTATTTTGGACGTCTATGTCAAAAATAAGTTTTTAGTTGTTTAACATGTGAGTTAGTCAGTAATCATATGCTCCCTGATGGTACCTACGTCGAGGTATTCTTGTTAAATATCCTGTAAACGAAACGAGGAATTGCAACAGACTAGAGAAAACATTGCCAACAGAAGTGTCACATAAGTGTCCTCGTTCGCGGGATATACTTTATGTCAGCCACACTCGCTGTAGCAGCAGTTTCGAAACTGAGAACCTGTCGACCAGAGCCGCTCGTGTGGCGCCACGACGCCTGTCTGGAAGCACTTCTGCGGCGCCGACAAACTGTCCTTGTGTCAACCTTTGTTGAGTCGTTTACAATGTTAAATTCTTAAATTTGTTAAGAGGGCGTCGTACATAATTCTACGTGTAACTGTACGTTTCTTGAAGCTAATTCGGGAAAATTAAACAAAAGCAATCCTAGACAATAGTTTTAGCCAACGTTTTAAACAAAATTGTTTCCAGTGTTACGTATTTCTGAGGCACAATCTCTGATGCCGGAACCTCGTGCATTTAACTGCGGCGCAAGAGATCACGCGTAACGGATTAAAAATTCTGGATAAATATTTACTCATAGAGTAGGCAAATACCATAATTGAGTAATTTATCCATATTGGCTTCGAAAAAAGCGTGGAAATCAATTCATGTTTTCAGCGTTTATTTATCTGCCACGTACTCTTAAGGGACCACGGTGGCCGAGAGGTCAGACCTCTCGCCTCCCACCAAGGCAATCCGGGCTCGATTCCCGGCGGGGTCGGTCCCCGGATTTTCGCATGTGTTAATCGTGCCGAACGAGGCCGCTGGTCGTCGGATTTTCTCGGGGATCTCCCGTTTCCCCCGCCCATTCATTCCGGCGCTGCTCCATACTCACCTGTCACCCTTCACCAGCGATAAAGACCTCGATGTTAAGTGCTGACCAAACTATCTCACTCTTAAAACTGTTCTAGTACTAAGGTAACTGTAACGAATATGGCCCAGTTCTCAATATGGCTTACTAGTCGCCATTGTGTGGTAATGTCGAGATCGATGTGGAATCAATACACACTAGTCTCCAGTATGGACATAAACCATCCATGTATACCTGTCTTACATCATACACGTGTAAGGCCCGGTATTTTTCGCGAAAAGATTTTTGCCCCACTTTGTTTCAGTGTCTTACGTGCACACCTGCAGTTCAAATTCATGATTACTGGCAGAGTGTTTTTGTGCAGAGCCATTATTCATTTGACTGTGCCAATCAGTACATGGATGACTGTGACACAACACGTCTGTGATTTGCGGGTTTAACCTCCACACGCTGGGTGTTACGGCATTCACTCACTGATCAGTGATCACATAGCAGAGATGCAGGTGCGCATCTAAGGCACTGAAACAAAGTGATACAAAATCTTTTCGCGAAAACTACCGGGCCCTATCCGTGTGTAATATTAGTAGAATCCCGGAAAATTCGCGGATTCAACTGAGGAGAGGTTAGAATTCTAAAGTCATGTATATGTTGGAAACTTTTTCGATCGGGTCATAGTTTATTAAACGTGACCTTGAGAACAACGAACCACTGGCACACATGCATAAAACACTCACGGGCTCCCGCGCTACATCACCAGATGTACAAACGCTCACTCACTGCAGCAGTAGACAATATACAAGTATCTGAGGACATAGTGTACACAGGATTGTGCATGCCAGCCTGCTGGTCGTTAAACCCGCCAAATATCCGGGACTCTCATTAGTAATATAATTTATGACTCGGGTACACATGATTTTTTAACCTTAAGCGGGTCATATTCGGTACAGGTACTTTAATTAAAATAGTCACATTAGAAATTCCATTTATTATGGTTTTATGTGCCAAATACATGTTTCACTAACGCTCCCGACGCACGACATGGCTCGTCGAGTCGATATAGAAGTGTAAAAAATAAAATAAAATATAACCTATTCAAAAAATGTTAACTTAAAAGTAAAAAATAAATTTAAGTTTCATTTTGTCGGTGTTATGCATCAGTAGACTAAGCGCCAATTGTTAGGTAATTATAAAACATGCTACAAAATTTAAGATTTGAAACAATCTTACAAAAGTACTCTAGTCCTATGAATGAATATTTATTACAGCATTTAGGAATAAAATACTTTTTGTATAATTGATTCAAAGCTGAAGAATATTTTATACATATGTAACAATTGGCACATAGTCTAGTGATGCGTAGCACAGTCCATTTGTCATACATAGAGGCACGATTATTTCGTGTATTGATTCTAGGTGAAGTTAGACGCCAATAAGTAATAACGTATACTTCACCGCCCCTTCTGAGATTAGACGACAGATGTTTTAACAAGGCTGTGGCGACTGCAAGCCAGAGATAAACAAGTCGTAAGGAATACATGTACTATCCACTTACACAGTTACAAGTCAATTGATATTCGACTTCGGCCAGTGCGTGTATATAACTGATAAGTCTAGGCTGTAATCAGATGTATACGCGAAACTCTCGTGCCTCTAGCCATATATGTGTATAGTAAGTATATTCTAGGTTCAGAATAACTCCTCTCTCGATGATTCATCATCATGATATAGGCGAACAAAGATTGGTAAATTCTACGGACGTAAATAAATATAGATCTTTACAAAATACACAATTTATATACATTAAAATATATTAAGTTTATTATATTTTGAAAATATCTATATTTATATACGTCCCTAGAACTTACCCATCTACGTACGCTTATATTATGACGATGAGTTACTAATAGAGGGGTTATTCTGAACCTAGAATATACCTACTATACACATGCATGACAAATGTTAAATTTATTTGTTTACTTATTAGTTAACATTTAAAAACAATTGTTTTAAGAAAACTAGTTTTTACATTTTTTTACTTTTAATTTAATTTGTACTTTCTATTCTTAAATCTTTGGCACATATTTATTTTCTTGCTATTTGTTTCGAGCCTTTTTAAGGCGCCACTTTCGTTTTGTTGATGTTTCATTTGTTTTTTTTATTCTGCTTATTTTTTTATTTATGTTGTCCCTACAAGACCGGAAGAAATGTTGGTCCACCCTCTCAGAGATTCCGGAATATAAAGGTAAGACATACAGTGCATTTTTTAAATAACTCCCATCCATTCAGCTCCAGTTCTATGTAAGGTGGGTTTACGCTGCTGTTAGTTCATATCACGCAACTCGACACCTCGCCATGGCAACTCGTCGCGCCGCAGAATGAAATGTGCACTTGTTAAGGGCTTGGGCCCGAGTTTCTCTGCTTACGAGAGAATTATTTTTTAAAATGCATACGTGGGTCAATATCGTAAAATTGCTTCGTAACTTTGTTGTAAATTGGTTTTACAATGCAATGTAATTTTTCGAGACAAACTGTATTATGAGTATAGCTAATTTATCAATTAAAAGGAAATTTCGTTAATTAACAAATTAGCAACTATTTTGCAGTCTTCTGACTCGATAAAATTAGAGTATGCAGTTTAAATCAGTCATAACAAAGTTACGAAGCGATTGTACGATATCGGCTCCCGTTTATGTTTTAAAAAATAATTGAGATTAAATGCGAAGAAACTCGGGCCCATGCCCTTAATGCCGACACGCACCACTACGAGTCCGCAGTTTGCATACCAATAAGTTTGGTATCGCTATAATAAGGAGGAATGTCCCTTTTTGAGAAAATACAAATATTTGATCGAAATAAAATGTTTTTGTGTCATAGTGTACTAGATATATCGTTTTTTTGTCTCGAAGTCCTTTATATTCAGCCAGTCTTTAAAAACACAAAACATTTGTTTGTTTTTATAACTTTTAGCACGTAGGTTTTGACACCTTATTCCGGTGTGCATTATTTCATTTCAATAAGTCTGTAAATGTACGTTGGGTGTACGATATGCTAACCACGCCAGATAAAAGCTTCACAAATTTTTAGAAGGTAAAAAACCTACATTTCTTCATCATTTTGTAACTAAATTAGCTTACAAAATACGATTACTCTGGTCCCAAAAGTAACCAACACCACGCCGTGTGGATCCATTAATTGAACTCCATGATAACATGTGTCCTTTCGCCATGCAAAAGTCACACAATCTTTCAATCGCCTGAACCGTGTATTTAAACCATTAATCCAAGGTGTTTCCGTGTAAAAATTCAATGTTTCCAAATAGCCATGTTATTACTTAAATAAAGTGAGTAGATAACCACGTTACATTTAATATTCCTGATGTTTTCAATATTATTTCAAATTCCATGGATGAAATATTGACATAAACAATGAGGAAATTAAAACTAAACGTGTTAATAATGCTCCACTAATGTTTATCCTTTCAATCACATACTATGATACAAAATATATTTCAATAAACAACACTGTTTGGAGTGTATTTTGAATGATAAACCAAGATGACAGTTATCGAGTGGCTAGCAAATTACGATATGGGTATAGAAATTATTCATGTTATTGGTTAAACTTACGAATTCCACTGCTTCACATAAGTAATAAGCAGTAACTATTCATTTGTGTAAGCTTCGACTTAAACCAATGTATATTCAAGTTCCACTGCTTAAGTGCATTGCTTATGTTATAATGTTCAATTTTTGCAAATGTTTGTTGCAATGGGAGTTTACGATTAGAATTTATTGGTTTGTGGACATACGCCATTTCTCATGTTTTTACTGATCAAACCTGTGTTAGATGACGAATAACGAAACATGAACAAGATATATATATATATATATATATATATATATATATATATATATATCTATACCGCACACAAAAATAGAAAAAAAAAGGATTTCTGTCAGTTTTTTTTAATGATTGTTACTATAGACAACAAAGACTTAGACTTCAGTCAAATATCGTGACAACACCACCCAAACACAGAAGAGACACAAATATAGAACCAGATTCCCAATATGTCTATTTCCATCTTTTTTTCATATTGAGAATCTGAATCTATACTTGTGTCTGTCTTCTGTGTCTAGGTGTTGTTGTCACGATATTCGACTGAATTCTATCTCCAGAATTCTTTGTTGTCTAAAGTAACAATTATAAAAAAAAAAAACTGACAGAAATCCTTTGGGATTGCTTTTTTTTTTATTTTTGTGTGGGTTATATATATTTTTTTTTCTTGTCCGTTTTTCGTTACTTGTCATCCAACACAGGTTTGATCAGCAAAAACGTGAGCAATGGCGTACGTCCACAAACCAATAAATTCTAATTATAATGTTCAAGTTATTTTCAGCGCAATTCCCATCATGAACATCAATATTATTTTTTGGACATACGCCATTGCAGGCGAATGTAGCCGTCTTGCAGAAAAACCCACAATAAAAACAAAAAAACCAAGGAATAAAAGCCAGTAAGCTGTAGTGAACAGACATAAAACATACAAATAATTCTTGACAGGAATGTAGTCATATCCCAGAACATGGCACTAGGACAAGAAGGGATACAAACAACACAAAATTAATTCCTATGTGGAATATAGTCGACTGGATAAGGGCGACACAAAAAAAGACGAAAAATAATAAAAACCAACAAAAATGGGGTGTGCGAAAAAGGCACCAAATCGATGAACGACGACGACAACACAAATAATGAGCAACACGAATGTATGTGAAGACAGGCAAGACACAACACAGACAAAAACAGACGGAAAATAGTAGGCTTCTTAAGACAACAGACGCGACGTTACGGGAACTGGTATATGTTCGCGTCTTCAGGCTCATGTACAGACCTAGGAACTGCAGCACACTGACTGTGACGTCTGGAAAAACAAGCCTACTATTTTCCATATGTTTTTTGTCTGTGTTGTGTTTTGCCTGTCTTCACATCCATTCGTGTCTCTTATTTGTGTAGTCGTCGTCGTTCATCCATTTGGTGCCTTTTCGCACACACCATTTTAGTTGGTTTTCATTATTTTTTCGTCTATCTTTTTTTTTTGTCGTCCTTCTCCAGTCGGCTATATTCTATTCAAGAATTAATTTTGTGTTGTTGATATCCGATCTTGTCCTTGTGTCGTCTTCTGGGATATGACTAAATTCCTGTCAGGAATTATTTAAATGTTTTACGTGTGTTGACTGCTGCAGCAAACTGGCTTTTCTTCCTTCGTTTTTTGTTTTATTGTGGGTTTATCTGCAGTGCGGCAACGTTCGCCAGCAATTGGTATGGCCAAAAAACTTTGATGTTCATAATACGAACCCATTACAAGAATCGTTCATATATCACAATTCCCTTCATATCCAGCTAAATAACTTGCTGTCCTCGGTTAGTTCTGCTTGGTCCAGGTGTAGTTATCACAATAGTACCTACTGTGATGCAAACTATCGCAATAATGTCTGCTTGCACGCGCATTAATAACATGTTATAGTTAACCGCAACAAAAATGATCTGATCTTATGTGTACCACATGTGACCCGGGTGCAGCAGACGTGATGGAAATTAAACGTAAAAATGTTACGTACTGGAAAGTATCTGACGCTGATTAATTAAAGACAAAACAAAAACCAATATATTTAAATTAATTGCTATGAAACAGTATGCCAATAGCTTTCGCGCTCAACATGACGCTAGCGATGCCACACATATTGTTTATGAAAGATTTGTGACAGCGGCTACAACATACTCTCCCTCCAGTTGCTGGCAACTACTTAGCCAGACTTAGTACCTCTATACTCGTGATAGCAACTTTCCAATTACACGACTAGATTATCGCGATACTTCACTATGGAGATTACTATCCTCGCGTTAGTCTAACTGTTGGAGTGCTACGTATGCAACGATGCGCTCTAAAACTAGTTCCTTCGAAATGACAAAAATGTTGTGCTAAAGATATTTTTTGTCTAAATATTAACAACGGCAAAGTAGATTTGTTGAAAATAATATTTTTATTTTGGGTAAATTTTAACACATATTTTTGTTGCATTTTAAATACTTAACAGTGATCATTATGGTATAGATCTTATCAGACAAGATTTAATTTTGAAACTTATTTCTGTGTTGCAAAGAAACCATTGTCATCAAAACAACTTACAGAAAAATTTTAGCAAAGCACGGATATTATTTTTAAGATTTCATTTTCTGACGAAAATATTAACAGCTAGGTAAAAAGCCTCAAAGAAATATTTTACCGAGGTAATGATAACGTTGAGGAAGTGCATGCGTACGTACCGAAGCCACTGTTACGTTCGTGGCAGAAACATCAGGCATTGTGTGCATCGAGCATTAACTATGTTTACAATTACTATTCGATCGACATTGAACTCCAAGTAGACGCAACAACCCTGGTTGAAAATTTGTCTTTTACGCGACCGACGTGGACTGAATCAGGGATATAGTGAGACGTTCAGTCGTTGAGGTGTGTAAGCTAGATTGAGTAATTATTTAAAACGTACAGTAGACTGAAACTGTCTTAAAAAACGGTTGCCATATTGAGCGTATACTCGGTTACGTAAGAGGCAGTGGGATAGCAAAATAAGCGTTGGAAATTATATTTTCTGGAATAAATGCGAAATGAAAAATTTACCGACAACAGATGTGAAAGAAAATAAAAATAGAATATTTTCATACTAGTTCTTTCAACATCTCTTGTACACGAGTTCAACCTCATATACGATGGAGCCAATAAATATTCAGCCCCCATTTAAACCTTGAGCTCGGCTTACGCATTGATTTGGATTGAATATTCGACCACAAACATATTTTCCAGCTCTGGTTCACTACTTTGTGTGATCCAGTCTAAGTTATGTCAAGACGTAATGGTAAACTTAAGGCACCAAATGTGTGTGTGAGGTATATCATCAATAATGTTATTTAAACAGCATGTGCAATAAAAAACTGCGCACGTTTGCAAAGTATATTACTTAAGATAATAATGAAACGCTGATTATTAACTTTGTGTTTGATGCAAGAGATAATATTTCTGCACCGTGTCACATTATTAAAAAATGGTTTTGAATTTTCACAAGAAAAATACTTGAATATTTGCTTTCCAAAGCAAATATTGTTTAATTTTGACGATATTTGTGGTAAATGTGAATAAATTGTTCGTCAATGTACATAAATATTTACGTATGTGTATATTTCCGAGCGTTTCTAGTAAATTCACAAAATATTTCAATGGTTGCTTATCGTAAACTGAACCATGTTCTTAAACTTAAGTCATAGTGAGTAAATGTTGAGTAACAGAAACTCAAAATAAGACACAATGACAGGACACTAGAGAATACACCAAATACAAAAAAGAAGAAGCCAGTATTACTTGACATCCAAATAGGTGAAAACATAAATTCAAGTTCTTGTGCGTTAAATATGTCCCACGCCCTGTTAATAAATATCCATAATATTACAAACACATGTTTAATTGTCCTATAATTGTCGACGTTAAACGGCTGGAGTTTCGTAACGTAGAACCAGTTTGCAAGCTGCCTGGCCCAGTGCAGTCGCTTGGAGCGTGAATTCGCACGCCAGATATTTCATAACTGCGCCTGTCTGTGTAGGCAGCCCGCTTTACGAGATGCTGCGATATTCCAAACCCCGGCAGTGTACGCAAACACTCGCATTTCGTCGATGCCTGCTGCTTGCGCCCTTTACTCGTAAATTACAGGCAATAAAACTGCGAACTAATATTTATACTTACCAAGTAAATAGCAGATACAAAAAATTAAATATGCGTAATTGTGAAGTTACTTTCGTGTGTGGCTTATAGAAACGCTATTTGAAAAGTGTATTTCTGGCACTGCAGATTTTTCTATAGGTTGTTTAAAAAATCTAAAATAGAACCAAAGAAATAATAATCGCAACTTATCATCGATGCTCCACAAGTGTCTAAAAGTTGAAACATCTATTACGTCTCCAACTGTATTTAATTAAAAAAAAAAAATGCAGCCTGCAGATTTATTTTGGTGGTTAAATCATAATTGGTGGTTATCTGATAAGAAAAAGTCTTACAAATCGTCTCATGGGACTGCCATAGTTTCTATGACAGTTTAAACTACAGATTTCCGAAAATGTCTGCTTTGAATTTATGTAGTAATTAGTATCAGTTCAGATGTGTACGCTTCTTTTTAAAACGACATGGAAAATTTTTAATTTTTACAGCTTGGTTTTAAATTCTTAAGTTTAAAATTTTGTTAACCACTTACGTTTGTTTTATGGCTGAATTTAAGGGTGTTGTCCACCCTAGAGCCCTCACTATAGCAGGTTAAGAGGAATCACGTATATAATTATATTAGATGTGCCTCAGTACCTGTCGAACCGACATATTTGTCACAGTTTATTATTTTGTTCATCTCGGTGGTGCCCACGTTGCTTTAGGGTATTTTATGCTGTTTTTCACTACTTAAAAACTATGACCATATAATTATTTTCATTCTAAAAAATACTCGAAAACATCAAACGATGAATATTTTTTGTGGTAGCTATAAATGTATTTCGCTCGCCAGAAAAACACTATCACCGCTAAAAATTGCGATTACAAAAAAATGTTTGTGTTTACTACAAAATTATTTGGACGGTGTTATTCGTAAGTAGACTATGTGCCAAATGTGACTTACGTTAAGAGTAAATCTTCCAGATTGAACCTAGAGTGGAGTCAACTCGGAGTGAAAGTATAGCGAACATGGATTGACGAAAAGTGTTTGCAGTAAATGTTACAATACAGATCGAACTATAAACAAGAGCAAAGTTGGAATCAACATGGATTGAAAACAGAAAAACGCGATTTATCGTCAACAATACGAAGCAGACAACAGATGACGAACGAAGAATAATTGTTGCTCAAAATAAGGGGTTTCTTCACGAGACGTTCAACTTGTCTTGTTCCGTTTCGCTTTGTAAAAGGCGTTTAGCTTTACAAATATTTGCGTTTAGGATTTTCTATTTAATTATAATTAATTCTATGTTCTTTTTTAACCTAACAACAACATTCAAACAACGCAATACGGTGGCAGCTTGGTCCTGCGCGTTTTCTCTTCGATCCAGTCTGTGTTTACAGTAAAACCTCAATCAGGATTCTTCACTCCAGTCCACGTCAACAAGTGGAGTGGATTATCTTGTTTCACTCCTACTTCAGTCCACACTGGATTTCTGAGTCCACCTCAGGTTCAATCCGGATTGAAATTTTACCATAAGCGGCCTATATTAAATAGTCTTTAGATTTTAATCAGTTCTACAGAAGCGTTTTAAATCCCTCACCCTGTCGTTATACATAATGACTTTATAGGCTTAAAATACTAATTTGTAACACTGTTTCAAATCTACAAAAGTCTTAGCATGTTTTACTGGTACTTCATAATTGACGCATCGTCTATTATTGTATAATACCGTCAATTTGGCTGGGAACATTAAAACTAAAATTTTCGTTCAACGCAATACATCCCCTTCCCACAATTTTTACTCCTGTGGCAATATTGTCTTCTTCTCGATACAGAAAATGGTTTAGTCTGAAAGCGATATTGTGAAATGTGACTGAGCCATACGAAACATAATTGAACATTTCTATCCATATCCTTGATCACGCCTGGATGTTTTATTACTCTTATGTTCAATGGACTTATTGTCGAGGCTGTGTTAGTAATCAGAAAGTATGGATTTGTGGCCCTGTTGCACGCACTGAAGTGTGTCAACTGAAGCTTGGTTGTTCTGGCAAATATCAATCAATAGACACGTTTAGAACAATTAGAGCTCTCTTTCTAACTTACCACACAAACTAACCTAATTCCTGTCTCTTTCGCCAATTTTAGCCGCTGTTTTTCTACACCACTGATATGACTTATATTATGTAAAGGATGATAATATGGGGGATAATTAGACGAATAGAAAGCTTAACAGTATGCACCTGCCGTGAAATGCGTAAAAAATACTGCATACAAACACTCTATTCCGGATGTAACTCTGGGTATATCAAGTGAATCCGTCTAAAATTTTACCTTACAGCTAGGCTTTAGTCGGCATATTCAATTATTTTTTTTTATATGATATTCTGAGAAGAAACCCGTGAATTTTGCGATTATACCAAGAATTATATTTACCTTGCGCAACAACTCTTAACGTATGTTTAGGCCACATCTACACCACAATTTATTCCATATTATTTGATAGCAGCCTGAATAAACGTTACGTTCAAACTGCCATGCCTGTACTGTAGTGCAAGGTAAATAGAATTTGTGCTGTCATCGCAAATTTTACAAACTTCTCACAACTTAAAAAATCAATCGAAAAATAAAATAATCCAATATGGCGACTGTTGCCAATCCTTAGAGTTGGTGGATGCCGGCTTGTTTACGTTTAAGGCACGGAGACGGGAAGGCGATAAGGTAGTATATAACACGTCCTTCAAACACCTCATCGCCTCTAGGCGCCAAGTACTTAACTATCGTGCAGTGTTTTAGTAGAATGTGTTTTTCAACGTAACTTCAAATGATGACCTCGTTATTTTATTTGTGGAAAATATGTGGTAAAGTCCAATACAGGTTTATGTGATTTTTTTTTACGATTACGGTTCATAACAACAGCAACGCGAAAAAGCCATTTTTAACGCTCATTTAAGGAGCTTGAAAATCATATTTTTAAATAGCGGACGGCATTTTTGAAATCATAGGGACACGGTTTCAAATGTGTCTTCGTTTCGTAGATAAACGCATTGGAAACATTTGTAATATTTACACAAGATAAAATAAGATGATAGACGGTAATAAGCCCACCAGGTAATAAGGCCCAGTTGCTGTTTAAAATGTTACCCGCCAACGAACCTCTTCGCTAGCAGCATACACACAAAGCTACTAGTGCTGTTATGTAACGACAGTAGTTTCAAACTCGTAGTCGCAATTGTTTTCCGTACAGCGTGCGTGGAAGAATACGGAGGTGAGTGTCGCCTTGATTTTATAACTTTTCTCCTCTAAAGAACCTCTGCATTTCAATTTATGCTCTTCGAATACATATACGCGAAATAGAATATCAATATATACTTAATTAATAACACAATCATGCCTTGAAACTCCGAATTATATTTTTACTCTCAGTCATAGCAAATAAAATTAAAATGTCATGCTAACAGATAATAAGGTCCACTCGAATTTTGATTGGGCCTTATTACCTGCCGTGGAATTTTAAGTACATAGCGTTTTATTAGTTTTAATTTAAATACCAAGAATCACTCGGAGGCTGTTAGCCGCCATATTGTCCGTGTTGTATTTATTTTCATATAAAATAACGGTTTAAAGAAAATATGTCAGTTTCTATGACTATGTTCTCTTTACTCCCCAGAAAATTACTTTAACAACCAGTTCTAATATAGCCATTTTATGTTAAGAATCAATCAGATTTTTAGAAATTGTGGCTGTGAATATTACGCACAGCAGTCTTTTAACACGCCGAGAAGAGTCAGGTGATGATATGTCACTCTTTCAAAGATTGGCAAATCTTCTGAAGTCACCATTTCAAGTACACCAAACATCAAACGTACGCGTCACACAATCCTCCGCAAGAAGGCTATTAACTACAGAGCTCAAACCCTGAACAGAAACCTCATTGGAAAAGAATCTGTCCAACCCACTGCAACCATGGTTCAACCAACCACCTCGAAAGCTTGTGAAGAGCCATGGTTGTGCGGTGTTTGCCAAGATTTTGTTGCAGAGATGAGGGCATGTCTTTCATGCAATACCTGGACCCACGAGAAATGTGTTGAACTTACAGCTGATGGCGATGTCCTAAACGTAACGAGAAACTAATGTGGATTTTTGTCACCAATTCATTTTAAGCTTTAACTTTATTATTTGTGACTCTTTTAATTTTAATTTCGGTTGATAGTTTCAACTGGTGATACAATAGTTAATGGCACTGACAGTTCTGACTTAGTAAATTAATGACTGGGCAGTTAATGTTAGTTATAGAGGAACATAAGTGTAAAAAACTGAGACAATTGGAATATTAATAGTTTCGTTTTTTATTTTACTATTTATGACGAAGTATGTAATGGATTTAAAGACTTCGAATTATTCCTCACAATCCAATTGATGCAAATTTTCTTTTCCTCTTTTATTAGAAATATTAATTGGTGTTCTTGTGCGATAGTTTTATAATTAAGAACATAAAGCAGTGCTATACAATAAGAATATATTTGTGATTAATTAGTTTGTTCAAACTTTAAACAAATCTGCGTTGTTACTCTGAATCTGCAGTGTCTACCAAATAAGTTTAAATAAAACTAATTAAAACTTGCAATAAAATAAGTTTAATTTAAAAGTGATTTTTTATTTTTATGTGTAAGAAATAAAATTTTTATCTTTTTGTCTTTTAAATGTGAAGAATTTATCATTTTTCTGGATAATTTTTTGATTGATTATCATATTTTTACCATGGGCCTTATTATATGCTGCTGCATGTAATATGGTCCAGTTACATATGTTTGTGTTTTTATTTATAAAGTTACCAGAACTTTTTGATATCGGCACGTTTGTACAGTATTTATGCAGTAGACAAATAAAGAATCATTTCCTCTACTAGACATTGTTGTGTATCATCAATATCTAAATAGTTATTAGCCATTGTTTCGTAAGTGGGTTTTATTTGCCCTCCTTACCTTACCTTCCGTACCACTCTACAACACGGGTCGCGCGCCAGGCCCACAACTCTTAAGCGCGGGCTAGGGTAATGTTACGTAGGTATGGGACAGCAACGGAATGCAAGAGCGTAAGAGTGTAAGAAACGAAGAACAGCGAGAAGCCACCTCTCCCCCTGGCCTCAGACAACATCCTCCACATTTGTCACAAACAAAAATCAGAAATGAACCAACTGGGTACAATAACCATTGCAAAAGCTGTAGTAGAAATTTTTATTAGGCGTCTTCAGTGTCAAAATTAATTTGAACCCATCTCTCCCACGCCAAACCAATAAAGTTTAGCTTGCTAACATGTAGGAGAGTTAACTTTGCCCGAGCGAAACTAATCTGGTCATTCGCCTGGATCAGATCCAGTAGATATAAACCAGTCAATCAGGCCCGAACCACGAGGCTCAGGCATGCCAACCGCACACAGACGCCTCCAACATACGACAGGGTGTTCGTTTTAGAGTTCTGCCAACCAATACAAGACGTCTAAGAAAACTGCGTAATTAGCACACCAAGTGAATCCTTGTCTAAATGGGAGACGAACATGTAAGTGGCAAAATATTATACGATGACAGTTTACGTCTACATTGTGGCAACACTGCACGGAAAAGACCTCCCTTGCGCTCCACATCTAGGTAATAATTTATGTATGACACGTCGAGTAAACGTAATATCGATGGCTTTAAGCACAAATATTGTATGTTCATTTTAAGAAATTGTAAAAGAATATTTCATATTGTCCACACAACTAATGGTCACAGATTACACTATATGTATTATTTTTTCCCGTGGTTTCATCTATAACTGCATTATGATCAAGTTATATTTGCTAGTATGTTAAAACTTTAATATTAATCCCACGATTTACATGGGCATGCAACATGTGTGCTCTAAACCATCGATATCATGATTGGACTGATTTATACGATGGTCATAAAACGGTAACAAGATATATTTATCGCAGGAGAGGGATACACCACTTACATTTTCAATCTCCAATTTAGCACATGATTCGCGTCACGGCCGGGTGTTGACATCCAGAATTATTTGCAATGAGTTGGGGAATTTTTTTTTTAATTTTTTTATATTTAAGTGTATTTTACGTCTCAACAACACCGAGGTCATTAGAAACTGTTCCTCACACTTCATTAAAGGGTAGGAATCGGGACAAGAATCGGCCATGGCCAACGTTGAGGAACCATATTCAAGCACTTTCCTAGAGATAGTAAGGGAAACCATGGAAACACGAAATCAGGATGGCCGGCGCCTGGATTCGAACCCGGATCCACCCGTATACGAGTCCAACATGTTACCTTTGCGACACCCGTCTCGGTGGTTATGTTAAGGTAGCTGCCTGTCCAGGCTGGCGAGCGAGCGATGTGCTGAGGTTCGGCGTACAAACATTTATTCCACAATTACTTAAGGCCTCGCTCTTTAGTTTTGCAGTGGTTTCAAATATATTTTTTTAACGCAAATTAATACATATATCAAAAATTCATTCTGGCAGTTTTAACACTTGCATATCTTTGTTTGTATACGAATTTTTCTGTTGCAATACACCAAACGGATTTTTAGATTTTTGCCCTTGAATCATCACGTATTTTGCTGTCAAAATACGCCAAAATTAAGCAAAATAATGTTTTTTTTAGCAAACGGCACATTATTTTAAAAAACGCTTTGGCAAAATTGTGTATCGTATGACTATACAACGTCTCAAATTTTTTCAAAGCATTTGGTAAAAAAATTTTCGAGTTATTCGCCATTGTCTGAATTAAATGAAAGATCATGGCCTTCCGAGGGCGTGGTACATAATTCAACGCTTAAAACATTAATCAATAACTGTAGTCTTCATAAAGCAAATTTGCGAAAAAAAAAAATAATAAAAGCAATGCCAATCCTAGACAATAGTTTTAGACTACGTTTTAAACAAAATTGTTTCCAGTGTTACGAACGTCTGAGGCACAATTTCTGACGCCGGAACCTCGTGAACTGCGGCGCAAGAGATCACGCGTAACGAATGAGTAATTATGGATTAATATTTTCTCATAAAGGTGGCAAATACCATTATATAGGATTGTCATTGATCATTTTATCCATAGTGGCTTCGAAAAAAGCGTAGAAATCAATTTATGTTTTCAGCATTTATTTATCTAGCACGCACTCTTAACTTACGTCAGTGACGTTTGCTTACGAATACCATCTAGATAATGTTTGTATACTCTCTACAGACCCTCCATTTATCTCAAAGACTTTCTTCTGAATAAGGCGTAAATAGGTGTTATTGCGGTCCTTATTTAATATGAAAATCTTGGTGCAGAATATTTTAAAATGTATAGGCCCGTACCATAGACCTGTATATTTAAAAGTACGTCATAAAATATCACGAAATCATAGGGTCACTACTGACTGTCTCATAGAGGTGAGTTGTGGGTGAGAAGACTGCGCGTCAGCTAGAAACTTGCGCCTTGAGGCTAGAGAGAGATTTGATGCGCGTGTTGCGTCGTCCTTATCGCTTCCGCTTCTAGGCTTCGGACGCGCAAAATGCGTTTACCCAGTTAGCCACCTCTAAACTAATTACTACTGAATACACATATTGTAAAGATAGTTCTTTCGAACAAAATGCTTTTTTTCGAATGTATTTAAAAAAATTGCAACAGGAAGTATTTTTCAAACATAAAATATAGCTGCTCATTATTTTTTAAAAATACAAATTATATATTTAATATAAGATAACAGTTATTATGTACAAAAAATTAACCATCTAATTTTAACTAAGTTTTGCTATTATTGATTTTTTCCGTAATGACTCGTAAACGTCAAAATTTGCATCGTCTCCTATATAAAAACTAAATAATTAAATACACATGTACTGAAAAAAATTGCTGAAATTTGAAATTAAATTTTAAAAAAATTAAGAATTTTAAAAAACCCAAACAATTTTTATTTTTATTTTTTGTTTTGTTTTTATATAGGACATGCTGTAGCCTACGATATTGTTTTTCACTGTAATTTCTCTCCCTAGACAGGCTGCGTTTGTGTGTGTGTCAGAAAATCGGCATAGTTTCGTAAATAAAGTATCGTTATTAAAAACAGGCAGGCAACTATTTTACAAAAAATTCTTTACTTTATCATTGCTCACAATTACAAATACGTACCTCATTTCGTGCGGTGCTAAAATACTGCTCTTCCCCACGATATTTTCCTATTTATTAAAAATAATTACGTACAAGCCCGCCGCCTACCTTGTGCGTTAGAGGTTCCGTAGCAGCGGAGCTATAAGGGCGACATTGAAGCGCGCATCAAATGCCGCATCGCCCGAACGACCCAAGCACTGAACTAGCGGGCAAGATTTCACCAAGCTATTTTTTTCCATGGCACTATAAGCGGCGACCATACAATTTTATTGGTGGAAAGTACATAGAAAACCTCAGGGCAGGTTTATATATGAGTTTCACATACACCCGGATAGTATATTTTGAAGTACGACAGTCTGAATAGACCACTATTAGCTATGTTGGATAGCTTCGAAATAGTTTTAAGGAACGAGGCGTCTTAACAATGATATTCCGACCTTGTTCGAAGTGTGTTCTCTTTTCGTACGTTGGCGCAAAGGGCACATGCGGAATAGTTTTGTAAATAAAGTTTATTTCCCTGCACATTGCAACGCATTTGAAGTTCGTGGAAGCGGCGACCTTGAGACTAACAAAGAGGAGACTGTTCTTTATTGTTTAACCTAAGCTCACGTATGCACACACCTGTGTAAGTAGAAATGCTTTAATTCTTGTGTACAGCGAGATTGTCGGATACTGAACCTGTGGTTAAGAGAATCAAGACCAGAAATTCCAGCGGATTGACACCGGTAAACCACGGTATGGGCACACTGGGACTCAAACCCGGGACCTCTAGAAAGCGAGTCCACAGTGCCACTTTCTCAGCACACATCCCGGGATTAGGCCCAAGAACTTTGCTTGAAGGCGACGCGAAAGCATCCTCGAGCAGAAATTTCCATGGACAGATTACTCTCTTCACGTGTGACTGAACCCACGCTCGAGTCAAATATTCGTGGGTTGGTAATTGTGCGGTCATTGAGATAATAGTCACACGCACTCGGTGCGTTGTTTTATTTTTGCCGGTCGCTCGCTCCTTATACGTGTCCCGTTCACTGAGCAGGTTTCAGCAACGTGACTGACCCGAGCCAACACTCTCGC
>PNEQ01102603.1:0-36910 GCA_003012365.1 Medauroidea extradentata | reverse complement strand
CTACAAATTTTCATCCCTTGATATCAAATGGTTCCCGTCAAATTCAATAAAAACCATACTTGCAACCCCATCTTCACAGGGGTTTCCTGCCCTTAGGAGTGGTTTCCAGGCATTCGTTGCCAGACATTTTCTAACTGTTATTTTGCAAGGAACATCCTGTCACAGTTTGTCGCAGAGCTGATGACTCACCCTGTATAACGTACCATGACAACATACATTATTGTAATAAAAAATTAGTACTTACTATACTCAATCGAGGATACAAATCTTTGCCACAAACAGTAAATTATGCATTGGTTCCTCTTACGACGCGGTACCTTGGTCAATAAATCTCCACACACGTTGTATGCAAAGCGTATTTGTTGCTGTGTCTCAATTAGCAAAATTTAACTAATACACACTATCCTTGAGAGTTGCATATTGTAAAACATCCATAAAACGCACACTACATACACTGCTATTACGCCGCGAAGCATTCTTACTTGTAACGGTCATTTTTACTACAAACCGTCGAATTTTCCCTGAATGCGCACAGCTACTGCCGTGAAAACACGTGTTATAAGGGTGACGGTTTTTCTACAACTGAATTTACTGCCTAAAGAACAGTTGCGCAATATATTAGCACTAGTTTCAATTGATTACGCTAGGAGCGCTAGTTCCACATAAACACGCATCATGGCGAAGACGTAAAACACGGGAGTCGGACTTAGAATTTGGACGAAACGCGGAAAATTTCAAAATAAGTAAACTACAATTTTCTTTTTGTACGACTCATTTTCATCACTGTAGAAACATTTTTTATTAAGAAACTTTACCTGTAAAACCAATAGTTTAATCCCTACGCGATGAGTAGCTACTCTTGATATTTACCAATTCCAGTACACACAATAGTACCTGACATGCGGTGGCTAACCAAAACAAGTATACGCTATAAATGTGTTAGCCAATAAGAACACATTTTCAATGTTTGTGGCTGCGTTTGAAAATTTGACATTTTTAAATCTAAATAATTCGAAAATTACAATGTTCACTGAGCTATTGCTTTGCCTGGCTGCATTTAGTGCCGAAATAATTTGGAAGAATCAGGAAAATATTAAAAAAAATTTTTCTAGGAATTTTCCCTATTGTAGCACACAGTGTGCTGAACACCTCAGATTTTGTTCCACCATGCCAGGACTTACTAGAGTAGAGGTGTGGCAATTTGTGCCAACCCTTACAACGTTCAAAATTGCTGCGCATCATGACAAAAAAACGGCAGCCAGGATCAGACAAAAAGTGATAAAAATTTTATGTCAATTTTCAATTGTCAAGACACAAAATATTAACTTTTTTTAAAAAATGGTGAAGCTACCAAGATATTTTTTGTACCACTTGGTGTGGGTTGTCTCAGTATCTCAAGCATAATGAGTGGTTATATGAACTAATGTATCTAATCCATGTTGTATTGTTTATAATCCTGTATGCCTCGAGAACTGAACTGGAAGGAAAACATGTCCTGTTACCTGGCGGTATTGCGTGAACTTTGGCAACCATGTTGGCTATATGACTCTATTCTTCAATAAATGTGAACTTGAAAAAGCGTTGTAAATATAGGTAAAGTTGATAGCTTAAAACACTAATTATGTTGTAAAAACTATTATAAATTACTAATGTAGCTAATATATATACTTACATTATATCAATAATACATTCAATACTATTTTATGTCTTCTTATCAATTGCACAACCCTGAAATACTACAAGTAGCTATAAGGGCTTTGACCTTCTCAATGTTTGGGACTGTTACATTGATTGCATCTACTGTCAAGTTAGTACAACTTTATCCTGAATACAGAGTATTGCATTCAGTGGGGAGACAGCTTTCTCAAGGTGTGGACGTAGAGGTATCAGGTCTCTCGGAGGCCTGACATATAGTGGTTACCGCTTGAAGCTGGTTCTTTCTTCCATCTTTGCCTCAGTCTCATAGCTTGGTAAGCTGGAGGGGGAGGGAGTGAACAGCATGGTTGGAGAATACGCTTACTGGCTTAGTACCATCCTTCCGAATAATGCATGAAGACCATGCTGTACAGCACGCAATAAGAGTGAACTGAGTGGTAAACATACATTTTTCAAACTGTTAGCATGATATGTTGGTGTTTATCGTAATGTTTTTCATTCAATTAAATAATGATGATAATAATAATAATAATGCAAAGAACAACAACTTGTAATTAGGCAAATGCTCGGTGACAAGTTGTAACCTCCCCCTCAATGATCTATTAATCCCCTCCTAAAATTCTACTCCCCTCACCGTAACCAACTCCTCGAAAAGTAAATTCCACTCCCTCATCGACCTTTTGAGCATTGACTGTCTACCCGCTCTGTTCTGCTCCTCAATACCTGCATCTTCTGGCTGCTATTCCCTCGCCTCTGTACTCTTCCGTAGTCAGCAGGTAGCCTAACTTACCTCAGCCCCCTCTCTGTTCACTGCATTGTACGTCGTGAACTACTTTTCCACTCTTCTCCTAACGAGTTCCACCCCAGTTCATTCAGAATCACAGAAGGCTGAAAGTTCCTTTCGTCCTCACCAGCCTGTCCTTGCCTTCTCCATTTAGCCTTCTCCCACCTTGCTGCCCGTCTTTACACCTCCTTCTTTAGCTCCCAACCTCCAATTCCACGTGCAAGTCCCACTCTGCTGCTGCATACTCTAACTTAAGTAGTATAATTGTAATCTAAGCTTTTTCATTGACTGCATTTCTAACACACCCTTCAATACGCTTTCCATCATTCCTAGAGGCTTTCTCCCTTTAGACACCTCTCTCTCTCTTTACCTGCCTTTACCCTAAGCCACTTTGCGTCCTTATACTTGTATTCTGAAGCTTCCTCTATCTTCTTCCCTTTCCACACACACACACACACGCACACCCCCCCCCCCCCCCCCCCCCCCTGTGTGTACCTTTTGAATGCTTTCTTATAGGCAATTAAGTAGGTATCCACTCCCTCATAAACTGCCTTTAACAAGCTTCTATAAGCCCAGCCAGCTGTGTCTTACATGAATAATCCATGATGATAATCCTGTTACCAGTTCCTCTCGCTCGTAACCTGCTCTACATACTCAACCACCAATCTCTCCAATACCTTTCCAGTTTTGATGTAAGACTCACTCGTCTGTAGCTGTCAAGCCTTCACCTATCCACCACTTGCTTGAAAGTTGGGACCACCATTACTTTCTTCCAATCCAGTAGTAGTAACTTCTCTTCCTCCAGATATTTGTGAAATATTACTTCTAGATATCGGACCAACTCACACCTACTAATAGTACTAATTCCTGTACTATCTGTATCCGTTGCCTTTTTACACTTTAACCCTTTTGTTATCTTTTCTAATTCCCACTTTCTAATTGTCAGCCTCCTAAGAGGCTCCTGGGCTCCCTCAGTTTCATAACTCCAATCGTCCTGCTCCTCAAACACTGACAAGTACTTAGCCTGCAACTGTTCTGCCTTTACCTTATCAGTTGTTGCAGCTTGTCCGCCACACTTTTTAAAACTGGCATTCCTCTCTCCCCTCTCCTTACCTTCAAACAATTTCCCTCATTACTTTCCTCTACCCTCCTCCATTATATTTCCTAGGTAATTATTTCTTCCCTGCCTAATCTTTCTTTCTAGCTTTCTACCAATCTGCCTCATCCCTTCCTTAGCTTTTGCAACTTTTTACGTACCTCCATTTCACCTTCATTTGCGTGCACTTTCTTTTTAAGCCCTTTATTTCCTGTCCATAATATTGTGGATCGCCCGTAACATCAATCCTCTTCCGTGATGTAAATGCTACCATAATTTCATCTGTAATTTTCCTGAATTCTCTCAGCACGATTTCTACCCGTAGACCTCACAGGTGTCTCATATACTGTATCATTAGTTAACATTCTTCACACAGTGGAGCCAGTAAAATCTGTCAGACTCTTTCAACTGCCTGTGATTACCTTCCGGGGTTTTTTTCAGATGCTTTAAAAATATTGAAGGAATAAGTACAGGTGTGTCTGATTCCCATAATTACTATCCCAATTTCAAGAGCCTCCTGTTCTTTAAAGTGAGTGAGTTTCACTGTGCTCAATATGATTTGTGGTGAAAAAATTTGTTTCCACTTGAGTTGATAGGCACGCTTCCATACACTCAATTATTGGCAACATGTGGGGTTATTTTAATTTAATTTTTTTTTTACCTCTCATGGTCCATTTAGGTAATTAAACACTGGAAGTTGTCTCTTGAATTCTCTTAATCCTGACAGTTATGAAACCACCTTTCTTTCCTTCTGGTGGCCCCAGAAGGGTTTACAGTATCTCTGGAAAAGTGTAGCTTCATTGCTGTCAATGTACTTATTTTTTAATCATACTCTTTTATGTTCTGTGTCTATAGGGCTGTTAGATCTTTGGATTCTTGAAATTGATCAGACATCATCAGAATGAAACAAAAGTCTGCTGTGGAGGTAAGGGTAGAACTGTGAATTTGTTTTCACTATGACTAGAAGCTCCCTAAATGTCAGGCGTAATTTCCTGTTTGGTTTGTGCAGTTACTTTTTGAAGTATTCCATTGGCAGCCTTTCCTTCGTGTCCTGTTCTGTACTGGTGTAGCACTGCACTGATATCTACATCACTCACATCTGTATCCAAAATAAATTCTCCCCAGCTACTTAGGAACCCTAAGACTGGAGGAACATAAACAAATTCTTCAGTGTTGTGAAAGCAATTTCATAATCAACATATTGTTCGACTTTAGTCAGTTCATGAAGAGTGTTGGAAGCTCTAACAAACCCATGTACTGAGCAGTGGTAGTAAGCATACAATCATAGGAAACTGTGCTCTTTAGTCAGTTGGTTAGTCCAGTTCTTTATAACTTTAGTCTCTTGTAGTCTCTTCCTGTCTAGACTGTGATGTGAACATATGAATGTGTTGCTCAATAGGTGGCACTTCTTGGGAACTAGTTTCAGTTTGGTTGCTGCTACTTATTGTAGGTTCTCTTTTTCCCTGTGACGACAGTATTGTCTGATTATATCTGATGAACATCTAATGAATGGAGTTTTATCTGGCACTAAAGTGATAGGGTCATTAGAATGCCAGGATTATTTAATATGCACTTATTGCCTCCCAAATTAATGTGCAGCAAACTTGACAATTTTGGGATAACATTACATTTTTTCTGCTACACTAATTGCTGCATCCATGAGAATTTCAGAAATATATCATGTGCACTAATTTTATTTTCACTTAGTGTGCAGGAAACATGAAAATTAGGTAATTGATAAATATGCAATTTGTTTCTTTCACTTTGATGTGTGACATGTACAATATCTGCAGTGTCACAAACTAAGAGAGCACAGTATTTATGAAACCTCCTCATCTAGTATGTGAACTGTGATGTAGCATATCACAAGTGTTCTGTTCTACACAAAACTGCTGACATTATTCCCAGTGTATGCATCATGCCTGTTAGAAACATTATTTTGAACCCCTTAAAGTAGCTAAAAAAACTGCAAAACTGCTGTATCTTCGAAAATTCCAAGTAGATTAGTAAAATATAAACAGAAAATAATTAACAGTCTTTCGTACTTGTCAGAATATCATAGGAGCAACATTTCATTTGTGGTAGCCATTAGGTAGCAGTTTAAAACATAGGTACAAAAATTTCAAAGCAAGCCTTGACTGGAAACTAAAATTGAACAGGAAAGACAATAAGAACTTCTTAGGGGCATTCATCAGCCAAGATTTATATTGTTGCATGCTGTACTTCTGAAGGCTGGATGGCAGGAAGCTTTGTCGAAACACCTAACGGACCAGCCCATGACTCAACGAGCAGGGCTGCCCCATGATGTAAACCCTACTACGTCGTAGAGACCTGTTTGAACTGTGCCTTGGCCCTACAAGGCTCAAGTTGCGTCCGAAACATGATGTAGTGTCTATTTTTAGACTCCTGTAATGCGGTGAATCCTCGGAGTTTGGCCAGAGTATAAATGCCCCGAATCAACAGATTTGGCAGAGTTCGCTATTTGTCGTGGTAGTGGAAGGTACTATGCTTGTGGAGAGAAACTGGTGAAGACATCTTGGTGATGTCAGAGTCTACTGTGAGGCTGCAGGCACATAACTTCGGAGCAGTATTGGACAAAACAAGAGGACTGCTGCTGCGGGTCGACGGAACACAAGGTGCGCGACGGGAATCGAATACTGAACTTTTATTGTGATTTGTAGTTTTTTATTAATGGTAAATATTCTTGTGTTTTAACTGTCAAAGTTAATTAACATTTCTGTGGCACAGTAGTAATTGTGTGCATAACTAATTGTGTTGTGAAAGTTATAGTTGATAGCTGTTTTGTGTATTTTTGTAAGTTTTGTGAGCTAATAAATCAATCACTTTATTAAAATCTTTTATATCTAATTATAAGACTTCTATCCAATAGAACTCACAGAATTGCCAGTGTAAAAGGTTTTAAACTTGTAACAATTATGACAAACAAATATTTTTAGAATATTTTTATTGAGTTATGACTATTTTTTCGGAGTTGCCTGCATTCCAGCAAATATCAGAAACAACAAAAAACTAGGTGGTATGACTTCCTAGATATAATACTTTGCCCGAACCATTTTTTAAAATGACAGCTAAATATATTAAGTATAATAAAAATTAAATTTTTTAGTTTAAAGTTGTCTGTTTATGACATAAAGTTCATGGAATAACACTTTGTTGTTATATTGTCTGGTAAGTTTATTTTAATCTCTGGTTTATTACACTTGGACTGCAAATGTGAGCCCTACAACTGGAGATATGGTGGTTAGCATTCTGAAAATTGATATGCTCTGTACAGACATGATATCTTTTAGTGACTAGCTGAACTACTAGCTGCTGGTACCAGTGGCTCACACACAGAAACTAAGTTAATCAAAGCAAAAGGGAAGAATGATTGTCAAAGGTAGAGGAGAGGGAGGAAAGACAGAGCATCATTACGCTCGCCTCCATGTGTGTTGACGAGGCAAGGCCACAGACATAGCCATCCATATAAACAACCTCGCTTGTGCCCAAATAACTTTTTTACTTAACTCATCAGACATTGAAAACCATATACAGTGGAACCCTGTTATAACATCCCCAATTATAACATTTTCCTGCGTATAAAGCTATCTTCTCTTGGTCCACAGATTGGTTTTTCAATATGTAACTACCCTGTGTTGTGAAGTTTTACAATTTATTAAGTATAAATTTATCTGGTCCCTTGAGAAGTGTTATAACAGTGTTATACTGTAGTCTATTTTCGTCAAAATGTTTACTGCATATTTACGAATTGTTCTGCCAGTGATACTATATGTTAAATTTCTATATGTCAGTTAATTTTTAAAGAATAATTTTAACAATGTCTCGTTCGCTACTGATAGGAAGACAATGTATGGCAAAATGAGTAAGCGAGGAACTTTTTTGTTTTTGGAGATGAATGGGGAGTATTAGTATCCAAAAGAAAGAGGGTACTTTATTTTATTATACGTATGTGTGTTTGGTGGCAAGGTAGAACTGTATAGGATGGAGAATAATTTGTTTGTGCGTGGGCTAGGTCAGCGATCCGACCATACTTTTCTCACTGTTTACTACACAGCATATTATGTATTTGTTATAATGTACACGAAAGGAATTTCGTTGCAAATACATGATATGTTATCAATTAAATTGTGATACAGTGTTTTTTATTTTGTGTTGTAGTTTGTTTATATAATGATGTTTTCTAAACTGAATTGTGTGAACATACATACAACAGGTTTCAGGTAGTTTAAATTAAATTTTTTGAATAAGAGAAATGCAGTTTTGCTGTAAAATTATAGGCGTGACACATGGAAGCTCACATATAAAATTAGAGTTAACTTAAAAGAAATGTAGTTGTCATAATTTACGTTATTACGATAGTAGTACAAGTAATTATAAATATTTTGGTGCACTTTAAGGAAACTATTAAGATATTAGAGGGAAGATGGTCTGAAAAATTAAACTAATTGCAACCTGTACTCTACATGAAGTATTGACATCCTCCTGCGAGACTGTTATGTGGGAGAGATTACAAGGTAAGGTAAGTATCTGCGTATGTCTCGTCGATAGGGATGTCATTATAGACGGTGACACAACTGTGTACAATGACAGGAGCTGGGAGAGGAGTCGGCCATAGCCTTTGTTAAGGAACCTTCCAAGTATTTGCCTGCAGATAATTATGGAAACATGGAAAACCGAAACCAGTATGGCTTATTCAGGGGCTCGAACCCGTGTCATCCTGAATGCGAGACCAATGTGTTACTGTTGTACCATCTCGCTTGGTGAGATTCTAAGTATAAAATCATAAGATACACATTATTTACCCATGCAATTCCACTTTGATCACATCACATAAATTGTTTCACATGTTCTCAACAAGAATACAGTGATAATGAAGCTCAGCAAAATTGTAACATACCGACACATATTTCTGAAATAAAGTTCCCAAATAATTGTTTTACATGGTAGTGGTTCATGCTGGTTATTTCAAGTTTAAAACTTTTCACCTATCAAAATAGTTATATTTAAAAAAATCTATGACGATGAATAAATACATTTATATTAAACCAAGCATCTAATTAGTTCTGAAGTATAAAAAGATACTAATAAATAAAGATGACATTCAAACCTTGTTTAACAAATGCACATCTTAAATACTCTATTTTAATTCTAAGTAGGCCTATGTAAAATGTATTCAATATTGTTACTGAAAGAAGTTCAAGACTGCCACAATGCAAGTCATATGTGGCAAGATGGGAAAAGTAAACCATTTTCGGTCCAACGGCTGTAGGAGAAATTATGTCCCTTTAACATAGTGTTGGACATGTAGGAAATTAATTTAATTCATATTGATTCCGTTAGTGTTGTTACAAAATTTGGACGCTAGATTGTACTGAAGAAGTCCACGAGGAAGGTGACACTAGTTCCAAAAACATTGGCTTGCAGTCAATACACAAAAGACACTTTTAAAATAATTTTTTCAATATTTAATTAATTTAATGGTAACGAAACGTGCGAGCGAGGCGTGGCTGTCATATTAGATTTATGCAATTTTTGTATACAATTTATATTTAACATTTTAGGCACAGTAAAACATAGACAATATGTTTATAGGTTATTCGTAAACAAAAGTCTGTGTCTGCCAAATCTGTTAAGGCATATATGTAGCCTCCCAAGGCAACTAGAAAATCATCTAATCTGAACCTTTCCACCAGGCAGAAGAACTCATTTGAATCCAATAAACGAATCCCCGAGCTTTACTCTTATGCATTATCAACCAGAATTTAAAATAAAATGTATGCAATAAATTGAGACAAAAATCATACAATTCAAATATGGCAGCCGTACCTCCCGCTTAAGGGTGGAAAGCTGATTTTCTTGGAGCAGACTGCAAATTATAACTTATAATTTTGCATATATTTATGAATTTTCGTAGTAGCCAGCAATAAAAATGCAGAGCAAGTTATAAAAATCTTTTTGCAACATGCTAGTCTACACTTGAAAAACAGGCTTATATTATCAGTTCCATGATACATCTCGAAACAGCATACACACTATTTCTCAGAGAGGAATTGTAACGCTTTTGGATTTAATCGTGATCATTAACTGTTGATTCTTAGGTGAAGCGATGGCAACGTGAAGGAAACCATGGAAAAAATTCTGAACAGAAAATCGAGTTAGTTTTTGGTTCAAGGACTGTATGAGAAATGTCTGTAGGAGACGTGACTTTCTATTAAATTAATTTTAGGAGAAATGACTTTCGGTCAACTATCTGTACAAACACTGGCTGACACTGAAGCTAAGCGACATCCCTTGAGAGAAAAATTGAACCATTTTTGGTCCAAACGACTATAGGAGAAATGACTTTTTGCGAAGTTTATTTTAGGATAAACGACTTTCAGTTTACTACCTGTAGATCTAGTGACTTTCGGTCTACTGCCTGTAGTAGAAATGACTGTTAGGTCAATTGACAGACAGAAAAATTTTTTTGGACAAATAACTTTAGGAGTAATGCCGCGTCCTGAATTATTTGGTGTGAGCTTGTTACTAGATTACATTCCGTTCAGACTTACATAAGGTAACTTATTAATTGCTACAGTAATATATTCCGTAAATAGTATTGTATTAAAGTAATGCTTTGTAGTAAGTTGTGTTCAGCATGTTAAGATTATTTAGGGGAATCAAAATAGCTAGAGGTAAATTAAATAGGTGTTTTTTAAATTATGAACAACTGTATTATATTTTTTCTTCTTATGTGCTACACTATGCTAAATAGTAAATTAATTTCAAGGGAAATGTCTGTCCACTAGATACAGTTAAGAAGAAAGTTATTAAAAATCCTCCAAGGAAAAAAAATATGCTGTGTGACATAAAAAAATCCCTGAACTGCGAATAGAATTATCCCGGAATGCAACAGCCATTGATGAATGAATTGCTTTCTTTAAGATTTTGAGGAAATTTTTATATGGTTTATAAAAATTTGTTTTTCACTTAACCAGTATAAGAGTGTATTTTTATGATAAATTAATGACAAGTTCATGAAGCAAAACAAAATTTTTACATTTGTACGAACCAAACATTATGTTTTGGGGCAACAAATAAAGACAAAAAAATTTGCTTTCAGCTACAACAGTGTATGTGGCACTATTCAGTACAGTTTATTTTGTCAACACCTGCAAATGTTACTTGTCTCGTGCATTTACCAAAAAATTGAAAAGCACAATTTTCTTCATTGTATTATTATGTTGAAAAGTGCTTAATGGATTTGCATATATAGCAAAGTACTTAACAATTTATTAGAAGAAGTTTTAATGTTGGGCATGTCTTTGTAAGTAATATACAATTTAACTAAACGTAGCATAAGATGTGTGCTGTGCTATGGTGTACTTACTAGCAGGATAAGTTATTATCTTTTTGTTATTAGTTTCATAATCCAGGATGTAGTTCCTAATCACCAGGCTTACAGTTCTGTCCTGCCAATAGATCAATTTTCAAGAGTTAGCGAAATTCAAAAGAGAATATTATCTCTAACATTGTACTTATGATACACACTTTGCGTTATAATGTGTCAATTTTCGTTCACTGGAACAGGAAGCAATAATATTTCATTAAAAAATATGTGTGATCGTTGTCAAATATACATTGGCAAAGTGTTTACATAACAATTACTATGTGAAATGTGTAACAGGGTTCTGTAGAGTGTTTTTATGTAACATTATTATGTTATGAATAAATTAAGTTAATTTAAGCAGGAGCAAACTTAAATTTTTTACATAGAGATAATTTCATTTAATTCAACTAAGTTACAAGGTATATTAAACTGCCACTACTACAGTAATATTTTATTGTCATTAAAGTTGTTATTTCAGGTAATACTATTTTGTTTATTTGAATTAAAGAACACAGTGTTCCTAGGTACAAATATACGTAAATGATGTGATGAGTACATACCAGTGTTTCCCACATTATCCAACAGTACGGTAGATTTCATTGTCCTGTATTTTTTAACATGGTTTGCTTATTTACAAGCTACTGTCACATAAATAATATAATCAATAACTCTATAATACTGAGTACTTGCTGACGAAGTACCCTAGCACATATAATATTTGACATAGCCTAGTCTTGAATTCTGTTTGCTACTAGAATTTTCGTCGTTGGGGGTTATAACATAATCTACTAATTTCGTAGTAATATCAGTTAAATTTTTCGGCGGAGTCAGTCCCCAGATTTTTGCATGTGGGAATCTTGCCGGACGATGCCGCTGGTTGGCGGGTTTTCTCGGGGATCTCCAGTTTCCCCCGCCCCTTCATTCTGGCGCTGCTCCATACTCGCATCATGTCACCCCCACCAGCGTTAAAGACCTCGATGTTAGCTAACCAAAATATCTCACTCAGTTAAATTTCTAAAACATTTTATGTAGAATTAAATGCCTATTGTGCTTAATTTATTTCATGCTTGTCATGTGGCCAAACAGAGAGATATATATGAAATGAGTAAGCTAAAACTTTGCAGCTTTATGCTACGAAGAAGATCTGGAAGCATTTTCAAAG
This sequence comes from Medauroidea extradentata, assembly GCA_003012365.1. Taxonomy (NCBI): domain Eukaryota; kingdom Metazoa; phylum Arthropoda; class Insecta; order Phasmatodea; family Phasmatidae; genus Medauroidea; species Medauroidea extradentata. The sequence goes on along the minus strand of PNEQ01102603.1, from coordinate 24,822 downwards.
TGTCATGATGTTAGTCTAGGAAGAACAAAATTTTTCAAATCCTGAAGGCACTTTTTATTGTTATGCGTATGCTTCATTCTGAAGCATATATCACCTGAATGTCTTAAGGGTTTAAGAGTTATTGAGGATTTATTGACAACTCATTTTACAGCGTAAGTAAAATGTTTAGAACTGGAAAAATATGCATTTTCGTAATCTTCATTCTGAAGCATTAATTCCTCGATATCTCAGTTGGTTTAAGTGCTATCTTAGATTCATTGAAAACACATTTCACTCCGTTTTGCCTCCTTAATTTTCAAATTTTGAGAATTCCTTAGTGGGTGTCTGCTGTGTAAGAATAAGCCACCTGCAATATTTCATTTCTCTAGGTCCACTGGTTTGGGCTGTGAGTTGTTGAATGAATGAGTAGGGTATCTCATTTTGTCTATAGAGATTGTAAATGTGCAATGTATAATGATAATAAATTGAATAATTAGTATTAGCTGCTCAGTTCTGCTGACAGATTGTATTCCTCACAAAATAATAGTTACCTGACTCAGACTGCAGACAGCCCTGCCCGTGGTAGGAATATGACCACAGTCCTGCTGCCGGTCACTTTGCTGTGCAGCAGCATTAAAGAAAGCCATGTGTTTTGTGGCCATTTTTTACAAGAGCGCGAAGGACAGTTATGGAGCCATCAATCAAATTCTCTAACCGTGCTGTTCGTCCCCTACTCCTTTTTTTAGTTCTAGCTATAAGACAGAGGTGATGGAGAACAATGAAACAGAGAAGGAAATGGTATCCAGAATAAACCTTTAAACGGCGGTCACTAGACTGCAGGCCGCTGACAGATGAGGAGGACACCCACCTGTTTTGCCCATTCTCTCACAACTGGCTAGCAATATCCCGCTCCCCACATACAACTGTGGTGGTTTGCCATTCCCTTGTGCAAGATGAGGGTGAGGGGACAACCCAACACTCAGTCCAAGACATATGTGCACTACACACAAAGAACACAATTCTTACATCCCACTAAACCAAGGAGATGTTTATCGAAGGGATATTAATTGCTCATGTTGATATGCGTCAAATGATTTTATTCGGACTTTGTGTAAATAGTCAACATATATTTTTATACTGCTTTTATATAATTTTTACTTATGCTTGAACTCCAGTTTCAGTGAAGCAATTCATAATATACCTGCCCGTGTTTTCTTTGAGAGGAACACATTGCACGCACTGATTAATGTCCGGCACTTGCAAGATTTAGTATTGGACAACGCTTCTGATGTCGACAGAAAAAAGCTATATGCGGATGTCACTATTAAATTTAAAAAAGGCTACACCAAGTTACAAAGGCGTTGATTGCTGAGTCCCAGTTGGAGTGGTCGGCTTAATGAAACACTGTTAAAGTGGCCGTGATGACCGTATTATACCTTTAGTCTAAATTAGCTTCTGGATGATAGGGGCTTACTTGCGCAAGGTGGATATCCAATGTGAACGCAATATTTTTCATCTCTTCCTTGGATTATCTGTAATTAAATATGTCAGCAATCCAGAATACGGAAAATCGTATTCCGAAAACACATGTACAATTGTAGTTGCTTTTTGATCCCTTATAGGGAAAATCAAAACATTTTTAGAAAATCCGTCCACCAATATGAGCAATGATTGATTCCCATTTTTTGAACGTGAGAGTGGCCAAAAACAATCAGCGTACAAATGCTCTCAAACATTATTGGGAGGTGTACTGGATAAATTACCATGATCTTTTTTATCTGTGGTTTATTTTTTGACACGTTACGTAGGTACGTAGGCTTTCCCAGATGTTGTGTTCTAGGCCAGGCCAATAGAACGTACCGCTCACACCTTGTAACGTTTTTCCTGCCCAAAATGCTACCTCAATTTCTGTGTGATTTTGTTACATAGTTTTCATTCAAGGTGGACTCGTCTCAGAAAAATACAAAACAGACAAATAGCAATACGTATTAAAACCAAGTTTCATATTTAACTGACATAACAATAATTCGTCTACTAACAGTTAAGGCTACCGTGCACATACATAAACTGATCATAAAGTGAGAGAGGCAAGTACAAAGTTTTGATGTTTACGCTGATTAAAAAAATTATGTTTTATATAAAAGAGCCGCTTGTTTTTTGCGAAATAATCACTGCAACAATTTGTTCGAATGACTTGTGTGCGCACGTGCACCAATATTTCTTGATCAGTTTTTGCATGTTTTTACTGTCAGAGTTTTGGTAATCTACTGGCAAATCACAGGCGAGTGGTATCGAAGTAATGTTGTTTTGATTAGCACAGTCAAATAAGCGACGTCTGTACACAAAGAACGCTGTCAATAACCATGAATCATAGCTGCTGAAATTCATGTAAGGCCAGTGGCGAGGCGTGAGTTTTAGAGAAGGGGAAGCAACTTATATAGGAACACTGGTACCCCTTAATAAAGCGGGGGGCCCGGGGGTCCTCCCCCGGGAAAATATTGATTTCTAGGTGCAAAATGGTGTTATTTAAACAGTTTTTTGTATCTTAACATTGAATATATCTGTGGTATAAATATACAAATTTTATAGATAAAATAATTTTTTGCAAAAAAGAAGGAAGTGTCTAGTTAACCCACTCCCCGCGACAAAGCTTACACCACTGACTTAACATTATTATGTGTAGGTTATGGCCGATAGTTGGCAAAAAGTAAGTTGGAATAATGGTCTTATTTTACTTCATAACTAACAATGCTAGTATGTATGAATTGTAGGCTGATAATTAAAGAGAAGTTACATTTTTTACATAATAATGAAAAAATACATTATTATATGGTTAAATATTAATCTAGATCAATTAGTTTCTAGCTTTAAGTGCTTAGCAACAATGAGAGACTGAATACAGATCAGTAGTCAACATTAAAACGGACAAATGCATACCAGCAATTTAATATATTTTCGAAAACATGTAATCTTAAAACTAAAAGAGCATGCATAACACAAGACAGTGATGCAATGCAAACATGTACCAAAGAGCAACAAATACAATATAACTACTCACTGGACCATTTCGTTAAAATGGATGCAATTGTAATTTGCTGAGAGTTTATTCATATTTCAGAAATTATATCCTTTTAAACTACTGAATTTAAATAAAAAATTGCTAATTGTCTGAAATTGTTTAAAATGCAAAAACCAATTTAATTCCTTTTTTATACATTTCTTGAAGTTGCTCGTGACACTGTTTTTAGTGAATTCTTTCATTTCAGTAAGACAGTTTTTCAGTCTAGTATAAAACAGTTTATTTTTCTGCAAATTTCGACTTTGACATGCAATTATAAAAAATTATGAAGGATAAAAAATTTTCATGGTAGTAAAAATTGTCACAATGCATCTCTACAAAACAAATCGTATCGCATACAAATATAAAAATTATTAAAACAATAAACAATTCTTAATTAACTCCCCTCCCCCTTTACCCATTAATAGGTGATTTTTTTTCTTGGAAACGAAGAAGAACAACCAGTTATTTAAGTAGAGGCTTTCTTACCTTTCATATGTTGCATTTAAAATAACAGGAGATTCTTACTAACGTCTTGATGAAAAGCATTATGTAGTTACACATTGCGATGATACAGCCCTTACTATACAGAAAGATATAGAAAGTCTATTAAAAATACTACACTTATTATTGAAAACTGAAATATTTACGTATAGAAATGCAGCCACGTGTGCGCGAATCTGTGTACAGAGGACCAGACAAAAATTGGTCAATATCTACTCCTTCGTACAAGTTCGGTGTGGCCATTCGGCTAACCTCGTGTATTAAGCAAGTCATTCGGTTGCTTCCAGCCCTCGCTACAACTCGGGTCCGCTTGCACCCGTGCTGAGCCATTCATCGGCCGCAATAGCCCTGGGGTCTGGAAACAGAGGACACAACTGCTTCCATGGCCAAGCAATTTCCCGAGACAAGACACCACCATCCTCGTAGCCAAATAAACCAAGCACTGCTGTGTAAATAAATTATGTTCCACTATAAAATTTTGTATTATTTTATTATTTATTAAGAGATGAGAATTGTTAGGGAAGCAATGCTTCCATTGCTTCCTTGGACGCTTCGCCCCTGTGTAAGGCATTGAAATTAAGTGGTGCAAAAATCATTTAGCAAAAACTACCTGCAATACTCATTAGACATTATTTTATTTATTATATACTGTATGTGTTAGGTTTTACATGGCGAAAATAACGTGTATGCCTTTTCTTACATTTAACCAGGGTTATTATGCATTATAAAGTTATTAATGACAATTTAAAAAACTATCAACAGTAACAAACTGTTGAAATTTTCATTTATAACTGGAGCAAAGTCTGTTTTTAGAAAAAAATTGCTTTAGCAAAAAAACTATTTTATATAAAATAACATAAAAGAAAGGAAAACCAATCACTTATATTCTAGTGACATATGATCTGGTAGAAACATTTTAAAGTAAACAAACATTTTAAAGTTACAATTTTTGTTTTAAAATAAAATAACATGTTTACTGTAAAAGAAAACTATTAATTTGGGAAACAAGAATTTTCAAATTAAGTATGTTGCTTGAAAAAAAACTTTTTTTTTTATTTGGTTTTTGAATCCCAATGTAGACATTATGGTTTCTATTTCTTCCGGGAGCTCATTCCACGCTTTGGATACAGATCCACTAAATGACTCCGCAAAACTTTGCTTTTTATAGGCCGAGAAAGGTAACATTTTTGAATTTGTTCACCTAACTTGCAGATTGTGCTTGTTTACTATTATGTGCAGAATAAAGCCGTTCTTACAGTTATCAGGAACAAAAAAAATCTTGAAAACTTCAGATCCAGATACTTAGCGGAATTGTTGGCCTTAAGGCTGTATTCAATGCCTAGCTTTCTTACGGCGTTTTAAAACAGAAGCTCGTTGCTATATTTATAACGTCATTGTCAGGACTTTCAAGCTCACACATTCTGTGATGCCTATTTTATAAAAGAACAGAGAAATCTAATGTAGTATTGTCTGCATAGCCAAACAAGTGAACCTACGTTCAGGGATATAGTTGTGCAGCATGCAAATATAGAAGCTGAAATGGTGTGAGCCCACTATTTATTTTTGTGGAAAATGTTGTATCAAATTCATATATTAGTTTGAATATTAGTTTCAGTTATGTCCAGTTAGGCCTAATTAAAATAAATCAGCCTTAATAAAGACGTGTTAAGCCACATTAAAGAGATTCAAAACTAAGTTTACAATATTTCGTGTCCTAAAGATAATGACGAACATCATACACATTATAAATTGAGTTTTGTAGGAAACTATTTGAACTACTTTTAACAGGTAGCTCGAAACTGCGGATCTACTGATTACATAATAGCCAGTAATGTTCTGCTTTGTGGACCATTTGACAATTTAGGCTTAACCAGGTTATTGAACCTTAAGTCAGAAATATCTACTCATATATACAAGTCCCGACTAAGGTCATCTAAAGTGTTGGTCTTCTCGAACACTTTACAGGGCACAGTTACACTGGCTTGCAAACTGACTAGCCTCGAATGTGTTCTCACAGAATTGAAGACGAACTTGTTTCATCCGTTGTAACTTTCAGTTTGCTAATTTAAACGTTGTATCTTCGTTGCTATGCTATTTTTGGGTACTATGCTGTGCTCTTATTCAATCATTATATTCGCTGGCAAAACAATGGGAAAAGACGATTATAAAGTTAATTCAAAGTTAAACAAGAGGAATTGGACATCGCAGGGAGATATTTAATATGATACTATTGATATTTCTAGGTATTATTATTTTTTAATTTCACTGATATTTATAAAATATCACGCTGATCCCAATATACAGTATGTTTCTTCACTTACGTTACAACATTTAGGAGGTGATTCCTCATAAAAAATTAGGTATAGTCACACAAAACCATTTTCGTCTAGTGCCATTTTTAAGGGAGATATGAACCCTTGAAAATCCATTTTTGAAATGGTTTACTAAGCAAATACTGGAAACAACATCAAGTTAAATCACAATTCTCTGCACAATGATTCGTGTTATCGAGATCCTCAATTTGTGACGAAATTGCTCGTTAAAACCCAACCTTTCATGTAAATAACAGGGGTGGCCACCCTCACTTTGACCAGAACTTTTTTGTCGTGGGCTTTTGTGAACATTTTACATTGCCTTTCTGAAAAGTACTTCGAAGTAACAAATGGGTCATTTTGTTGCAAGTCACTAGAATGCACTGTTTACGAGAAAATAATTTCTGCACATAGTAAGTGGCTGCAATACACTTCATTCTTGATATTGTATTTTTGGCACAGTTCAATGTATTGTAAATTGGACACTTTTGCTATAGAGAAGCTTTTACGTCTCGTTGATACGCACGTTCTTAACAGATAGAACGAAATTGGAAAGAAATCGGCAGTGGTACTTGTTAAGACTTCTATTCCGCATTCGCCAGGACCGATTTAGGGAAACGATGGAAAACTGAAGTCAGCAATGCTGCAGCTTGGAATAAAGTCCACATCCTTCCAAATGCAAGTCCAGCGTATGTAATACTGTGGCTTTATCCCGGTGCGTTCTAACGATGTGCAACAGTGGTATATGTGTAATATTTAGGTATACGTACTTCTCAAAAGAAAACAAAAAATCCACACTAGAACCTGTGAACGCTTTTATTTGCATTAGTTTATATGAAAATACTGTTAACGTATTTGAAACTGTTTTGTGAATGTAAGACTTTTAAATGACAAATACGTATTTTACAGATTGACGATCCCAAACACACTATTCACGACGTACCGCCGAATTACAAAAAGGTCAGCTTCTTCAATAAAAGTGGTGGATTAATCGCATTGACGCAGGGTTATGTGAGGAAAAAAAAATGCCTCCTCGTTATAAACCTGTTTAAATAGCATTATCGAGAAATATACATACAAAATGAGTGTGATGTATTATCACATTGATAAGGGAAACACAAAATGCTGCAATGCAACCAGCCTCAGTGCTTAGGTAAACACATAAATATAACAATGTTCTACTACAACATACCAGTGATTTGTAACAGTGTATTCATATTTGTGATTAAAGGCAATACCTTTAACAAATTGATGGTGATACTACTAGCGGAAATCTTAAATCAGTGCACTGTAACGGGGGCGGCACTGAACCCACCCTCGTTAACTATAGCGGGTAGTACACAGTACATTCCAGTCCTACAATGTGTACTCCCATGAAAGCATACTCCCATGAAAGCATGCTACCATAATTAACTCACACAACAATGGTATACAAACTACTTGATATAATTACACACCTACATACAATATTCTCAGTTTACATTACATCTTTAAAACCTGCTACCACTAACAATTTCTAATCCTGCCCCGTACTATAAATGTAAATTGACACTTACATCTGGTTGGGTCACTCACTTGGAAAACACGTTGTTGTAGTGTCATACCTGTCTGCAGTATAGATCACGCTACCTTCCGACTACGCAGTACGTATTCCGGCATTTAGAGGCTCATGGGGCAGCGTCCAAACGGAGCTCTTTCTCTTCTCTCCTTGAAAAGGTACACACAAGAGTATTAATAAATCTGTATACAATCCTGAACGGTACTCGGGCCTCAATTTCTTTGGTAATTCCTAGTCCCAGTAGTAGCTCACACAATATAAGAGCCCAGCCATTCACGAGCATCACCACATGACATGAAGCTCCCACCATTGCGCCACACAGCTGATGATACACCAATAACTCATGTTCGTAGATGTTGGTAACTCTAGCAGCAGGCTGCCCTTGTCAAACTCTGGCAAATGACTCGTCTCGTCCAACTCAAGCAGCCGACTCCGGCGCAGCACACCGCACTCGATCACGTCCAAATCGCCTTAGCAGCCAACGCCATCTAGCAGGTCAGGGCTGGCACCTGACCAAAGCGAAATGTCTCAATAGACTGATACATACAGTGTCCAGCCAAAACGAGATGTGGGTACCGTCTCAGCACAACACACTAATAACACAATGAACATTCATAATAATGTGTCTGCACCAGTGTTGAAATAACTGCTCAAAGTTACGACCACCCACGCCCAGACAGCTCCGACACCATCAAAGCATCGAGTGTGGAACCATTTCCAACATCCCTTGTGTGTTCCTGACACTGTTGCAGACTGCCTTGTTTTGTGGCGAAAGATCAGCTTGGTGTTCCACACTTGTAGCATATACCAAGGATTTTTTATCATCCCATAAATAATAATGTAATTGATTGAGGTCTGGAGAACGTGCAGGCCTTGGAATTGGAACGCCCTTTCGATCCATCTTTCATCGACCATGTCTGTAAATCATCCTGTGATACCTGATAATACATTGCACACCTTTTGTATGTAGATTTCTGGATAATGTTATTTAAATAGGTTTATAACGAAGAGGCATTTTTTCCTTGCATAACCCTGCCCTAATGCCATTACCCAGGTATTTTTGTTGAAGAAGCTGTTTTTTTTTTGTAAATCGGCAGTAGGATGTGAATAGTGTGTTTGGGATCGTCAATCTGTAAAATATGTATTTGTCATTTAAAAGTCTTTCATTCATGAAACAGTTTCAAATTCATTAACCATATGTTCATATAAACTAATGCAAATAACAGCGCCATTGCTCATGTTTTACTGATCAAGCCTGTGCAAAACATGAACAATGGCGTATGTCCACAAAAACAATAAATTCTAATTGTGATCTCCCATTGCAACAAACATAAAAAAATCTCACGAATAAAAGCGTTCACGTGTTCGGGTTTGGATTTTTTCTTTTGTCTTTTGAGAAGTTTACCTTCATATTACACATATACCCTCGTTGCACATTGTTAGATTGGACTGGGATAAAGCAACTATAATACATACATTGGATTTGCATTTGGAAGAATATGGGCTTTATTCCGAGCTGCAGCATTGCTGATTTCAGTTTTCCATGGTTTCTCGAAATCAGTCCAAGCGAATGTCGGAATAGAAGCCCTAACAAAGACAACGGCAGATTCCTTTCCAGTAGTTTCCGTCTATCTGTTAAAAATGTGCTTGTCAACGAGACATAAAAGCTTCTATAGCAAATTTGTTACAATTTATAATATATTGAACTGTACCAAAAATACAATACCAGGAATGCAGTGTATTGCAGCCACTTACTGTGTGTAGGAATGATTTTATCGTAAACAGTGCATTCTAGCGACTTGCAACAAGAGGACCCTTTCTTTACTTTGAAGTACTGTTCAGAAAGACAACGTAAAATGTTCACAAAAGCCCACGACAAAAAAGTTCTGGTCAAAGTGAGGGTGGCCACCCCTGTTATTTACATGGAAGGTTGGGTTTTAACGAGCGATTACGTCACAACTTGAGGATCTCAATAACACGAATCATTGTGCAGAGAATTGTGATTTAACTTGATGTTGTTTCCAGTATTTGCTTAGTAAACCATTTTAAAAATGGATTTTCAAGGGTTCGTTTCTCCTTTAAAAATGGCACTAATTGGCTTTGTGTGACTAAACCTAATTTTTTATGAGGCATCACCTCCCAAAATTTGTAACGTAAGTTAAGAAATATCCTGTATATTTATGATAGTAGTTTGTTTGAATTGCAGTATGTTATATAATAATTTTGGAAGAATTATTTACTATGCTGCTACCCTTATGCTAGAAACACAGTAGGTAACACTCTTTTCAAAGTTTTTTATTTAAGTGATGTGTTTTAACTTGTATTTAAAATATCTTTTTCTTGTATTTTACAAAATGTCAATTTTTTTTTATTTTTTCTTTTGATACAATTACTATTATTTTATTTTGAGTACACAATGAAATAATGATTTTTTCCCATGACATTGATAAATCATAAGGAAGTACTTAAGATCAGTTAATGTATTTATATGATAATTTACTATGCAAGAACTGTATTCTAATTACATACAAATTTCTGAAAAAAATAAAAAAATAAAATAAACGTGGTACTGTTGATACGTCTATACAACTTATGCCGAACCTCAACTGGTATCTTTAGTGGGGAACAAAACCACAATCGGATGATAATGATCACTCAAAATAGTAACACAATTTTGTTTACCATGAAGTGGTATGAAGGGATAATAATGCGTCTTGACAGAATACCACGACATGACAGCCCAATACGTTATCAAACTCTGGCTGTGTTTCACTCTTTACTGCAAACAATGTTGATTGTAAACTTGGGATGGTAGTATCCAGACAAAACTTTGCCATGAAACTGAAAACTGTGAGAAGCAGTCTGCATTGCTCCACACCAGGTTTTATAACTTCAGCATCACTGTCTCCTTAGGTAGCATTTCTGAATTTCTTATTATTAAAGGAGGCATGGACTTGTTGGTCGTCTTTAAGTACTTGGCTTATGTACTTGTGTTTGATTGTTCTGGTACTGACAGGTGGGTGAACACGTCAATCACTTTTCAAACTATTTTATTAATAGTATTATCAAATGTCGTTTTCGCCAGTCTAAATAGCTGAATGCACACTTCCGTCCACACAAAAATTCTTCAGATGCTGTTCTTTTACTAATGCCTTGCAGCGGTTCGTGGGGCAGATAAAATATATATCCTAATTTTGGCTACTGTACCTTTGACGCAACAAACACCTCGACTACCTTGTGTGTGTATTTTACTTTACCGAGTTACATGTGTGTGATTGGAATCATCCACTGCTAGACTGCTCGATATTCCATGGTAAGAACAGCCCATCTTAAATCGTTCAATGCTGCCTGACGAACAACAGTTGGCCACACTGAGCTCCGCTTTCAAGAACTTTGTTTCCTTCCCTTGTAAGCGGAGGAATGTTCTCCCCATCCTTCCCCAACACTTGGCTTTTCAACACCGATCAGTTTACTGTTACAAGATCCCCTCCGCCCCCACCCTCGAATCCTACAGCTGGCCCATGTCAATGCCCAGTTGCTACCGGCAGACTTCCCCGAGTTTGAGGTTATTTTTCATGATCTTGGTCTGCATGCTATAATGGTATCTGAAACGTGGCTTAAATCTACTCTTCCTACTGCTCTCGTTCGGCTCTAGGGTTATGTCCTGTTCTGAAACGATCCAGAATCTAAAAGGGGAGGTGGTGATGACCTTCCTAAATCGCTTAAATATTCACAGCGTCATTTATATGCCGATGATTTGCAGTCATATTATTCCTTTCCTCCGACCGACTCACACCGTTAAGAGCGTTACTGAGTTTAACATGGACCTTGAGGCCATTTTTAATTGGTCTGCTGAAAATGCGCTTCTCATTAATCCCCATAAATCGCAAGCCATCATGTTTGGCAACACTGAATTATTTCTAAAATCATTTTCCAAATCCCCAAAAATCTTTGTAGGTGGTACAGAACTGTCAATAAGATTGAATGTCAAAAACCTAGGTATTACTTGAATAGTACACTTAACTGGTCGCATCATATTGCTAATGTAATTAAGAAGTCGCTATCAACCCTCCATGCATTGAAGCATCTAAAAAACTAACTCTGTGAATGTGTAAAAATATCTCATACAAGTATTAATTTTTCCATGTTTTCATTATTGTAACGTAATTTACAGCGACCTTACAGAACAACAGCCAAATAGATTATAGAAAATTCAAAATTCATGTATCAGTTTTATGTTTAATATTAAAACCAGTGACCACATCTCTTGTTATTACGGAAAGTTGTTATGGCTGCAACTAGATCATAGACGTAAACTTCACAGCTTATGACTCTTAAGAAAAGGTTTGTATTCTAAATCCCCACCCTATCTCTATTAGAAATTTAACTTTCTCTCCTGCCACAATGTTGGTACTCGTTCGAAGGAAAACCTAGCTTTGTTGATGCCTAGGCATCACACAAGTGCCTATTCCAGGACATTTATGGTAGCCACTGCACGCTCTTGGAATGCACTTGGAGACTCAGTGAGGCAGAAATATGCCCGGTCTTCCAATTTAAAAAAAAAAATGTGCTGAACTCACTTAGACAAGTTCATTATTTAGCATGAACAGTGGATGATATGCCGTATGTATGAGTGTGTGAGTGAATGTGATAGTTATTGTTTTTATATTTTGTTTTCTTTATTGTATTCTGATTTAAAATTTCTCTTTTTTTCTTTTCAAAAATTTTGAACTTTAATGCTGTAATGTTATTAATTAGTTTAGCTATGTAAATTCAATATTTCCTTTTATTCTCGTGTTACATTGTGAAATGCTTTCTTATTATGTACACTGTGGTTAAGTTTAAGACAAGGCGACTTCACCTTAACTTCACCACGTAAAATTAAGACGAATAAATAAAATAAATAAATAAATTATACAGGAGGGGAAAAATTCGAAATTATAATCATTTCTGTTTTATTTGTATGATTTATTTATACACGTCAAGCCAATAACATATGGTTTCCATGTGTTTTATTTTTTTCATTTTGTTATGTTGAGTTTTGCAGTGAACAAGAAAGGAAAATATGCAAATTTTGACTTCAAAATTACATTATGGGAAAACTGGCTGAAATATGTTTTTGGCTACTGCGCTACTGAGTGTAACGACTATAAAACTAACGTAATTTCATGCAATTATAAAATAATTGTTTTTACAAACATAATATAACTGTTTTCCCTAATTTGATCACCTTAACTACTTCCCAACTAAAGTTACGTAATGATACCAATGAGTTTTGCTATGATCGTTTGTTTGATTTATTGACAAATGCTTGAAAAAATACAGCATTAATGATAGTTGTAACTAGTGTGGTTTTTATAAGTAGAGTTTACCTATCTGAGTGTTAATACACATAATTTAATTGGTTACAAACTAAAAGTGCCTAGAAACACCCAACTGAACAAATGCTTTTAAAAATAGAATGTATTTTATGAAGCAACATTCCTTGGATTAGGGTGTTATTTTGGAACATTAAAATTCTGATGTTTTCTTACAAGGATGAACGTTTTCAGAACGATGTGCAAAATTACGAAGTTATTTACCTTTTGATTTTACTGTGGACAAAATAAGTTGTTAAAATTTTTTGTAGCAAGACACATTATTATTATTATTGCTCAAATCCTTGCCCGTCAGAGAAATATGACTGTTCTACTTCTGTCAAATCCTCATTAAAATTTTTCAAGTAATAGTTGAGAATACTAGAAAACATATGTAAATATTTTATATTGTTTGTTCTGTAGCGATGCATCTCGTCAACAATGAGATCATATTCCAGTTTAATAACAATCATATTCTGTAATTCACAATGGTTATATTTCAAACAGTTACACTGATACAATTTCTTGTTATATTTTTTAAATTATTGCATAATACGAAAGAACTTGGAAATGACAAAAAAGTAGTAAAATATGTTTGGTTCATCCGAGAATCAAATGTATGGTTTTTGTTACTTATGCATGTAGTTCACTGTAAATATAATTTCTAAAAATCTTATATGAACAAGATTATGTCCTTTGTTCACGTAAGCTTTTAATGAAACATGTCTGTTAAATGGGTCACGTTGAAGTTCGAGAATCACTTTCCAGCAACAAACAACCGTTACAGATAGCATATTTAGCTTATATTGTTTGCAGAAACTTTCCATTACAATGTCATTATAGAACAAAGGAAGCTAGTTTTTTCTGCCAAATCAACAAGTGATTAGTTCGGTATATTCTATATCATTTAATCATTTATTTGTGACTAAGTTTGTAAAAAAAAGAATTTAACAACATACTTCTGTATTGATAACCACATTTATTTCTTAGTATAAAATTGTTGACATTGAAATATAGTGTCTATGTGACCATGTTCGTATTTCAAATCAAACCGCAACATATATTATCTAATTTATTTTAATTAGTTTTATTATTTTTAAAGAAATCTCAGTGTTCTCCCCAGGCCCATTTTGCTGGGCGCCCCACCCGGCTAGTTTTATTTACCACCCGGCTAAGAAACAGACAATCCCATCAACACCATCAAGCTTATTCCACGATCAACCTGCTGGTCTCATGAACCACCCAGCTCTAAATATTTGCTGGGGGGAACACTGAATCTAATATTATGTAATAAATTTCAAATAACTTTGAAAATAAATTTGGTGACCAGTTTTGGGTATCTGTTGAACCTCATTTACAACTTTAGACTGACGTGAATATATTGTATAATAGTGTCGCGAATATCGGGCTGCAATAAACACAGTGTCATGATCTCTGTTTAATTGAAAAACACTATTGTTTCGGGCGTTTAAAGTTAAAGTTTAGAGTTAAAACTAGACTAAGCAAAGTTCAAAGGTTCTTGTCAAATTGATGTGATTCACATTCCAATTTAAAATATTTGCTAACAAGTAGGGAATTCAAAAAGTCGGTACACTTTTGAAGATAAATCCTAAAAAATTGTTAACAGCATTCTGTGGAAAAAATACCTCGACTTATTTATGACATCCACCCCAAAAAAGATTCGGGATCGATATAGGGAACGGATTTTCGAGTTTGAATATTGTGTTTAACAGTAACACTGGTCACTAGGTTTTTGTTTACATTTTCTCTTGTCGTGCATTCCCAAACTGCTTCGTATCTACCTAACGACATCCCATCCGCTGTTCGCAATAATTAAATAATGACTATTCTACGTTTGAAAATTTAAAAATAAATATCTAGCAGAGTTGCGCACTTGTCTGTGGCAGTATCCATCCCTAAAACCCTCGTAACAAACTTAAATAGGGACACCTACAGATACTAAAATAAAGAATTGTTATTTCAATTACTCTTTGCTATGTAAGTATGGTACATCAAATAATGTCCCCCAATATGATTCATTTACCAATCTAGCTATATCGACGGAATACTCTGGGCATGTGGATACATCGCTAAAGCAGACTATTGTAGTGAGCACAAATGAAAGTTATAAAATCAGAAAATAGGGACATAATTAAAAGGTGCTCCAATAAAAGATATGTTACTTCAAAAACATGTAAATTAGAAAAGCAAGCACAACAGTTGCAGGATTATTTTGCATTAAGAACATTTTTGTTGGACATCACATACCTCCAGCATCCCGCCGACGTGAAATTGAAATAGAGCCAGACCTTGCACACCCACTGACACTACAGCAATAGACCTCTGTCAAAACACTCGCCGTAGAAATCAGTTTGTCAAACGCCTCTAGCGGGGACTAGGCGTACTACACTCCTGACATTACCACCAGGCACCGGCTTCGTCGCGAGTCACACGTAGCCAAAAACATCAAATCAGTCTTTCCACCAAAATTGCTGAATTTGTAAAACACAATCAAGTACATGCACAAGGCTGTACACAGGTGGCACCACACTTTAACCACTGAGCAAGAAGTCTGACAAATTAAACCATCATTTATTAATCCACAAAATTTCTTGAATTTTTAAAATAAAAAAAATAGATACAGTTATATATGCACAATTTGCAACTATTCAGATGTGACATCGACGTATCTCACGCTTAAAAAACATTGGAAATGGTAGAACATGGGATTGATATTTTCCCTGCCGACTTGCAAACTGTCCGAGGACAGGTAAACGACTGCTTCCTAGACCAGTTTTCCAAGGAATTCTGAGGCCTCGACACAACCTACCATTCTCATGTCTAGGGCTGCTTGTTTCTGTGACACACAGTAACTTCCATTTGTGTAAGTTATACAACACTTATCCTGTATAGTTGGGACGTTATGGCGTATATGTTCAATGTGTGGGAGAGTAATGTAGAGTGGTTTGTGTTTTTAGGTTACACCAAGTCTGGGGAAGTGTTGACACATTGAGCAAATTACAATATTCATATTTTGCTGTATTTGTTATGTTAGTGACTTGAAACACATTACCTTTGACACTAGTTGACACAGGTTTTTAAGCCTATTTTCCGAAGGACAAATAGGCTTATGAAGTCACCTTCATGTGTGTGTCTTGTGTGTGCATGCATGTGTGTGTGTCTTGTGTGTACATGCATGTGTGTGTGTCTTGTTTGTGCATGCATACATGTCTCTCTTGTGTATGCATGCATGTGTCTCTCATGTGTACATACATGCCTGTGTGTGTCTTGTGTGTGCATGGGATGCTGTCACCTCCGGTAAAGGTTAGCCACAGAACTGAAAAGTATATTTCACAGCCATAGTATTTAAGAGACGTGGCTATTGTAGCACGGAAAGAACCTATAAGCGAACAAAATTACAGCCTCTTTGGGTCAAGACAATGCTACCCTCACGGGGTCCTATACTCGAGTTTTCAGTTGTATGAAATTTGGTGGCAGAATTGTGTTTTTGAGGACGTGGTGAAACATTTTTTTAAATTTTAACTTAAAATATTGAAAGGCAGAATGGTAAAACAATCCCCTTTTCTTGAAAAAGACCACTCGCTTCCAACTCGCATGCGACTGATGAAACATAGACCCCCAGGGTTTATCTGAATATAACCAACAGATGGCATTCTGTCAAATGAGCTATCTGCCATTGAGGTCTTAGTTCCTCAACAAAGGCTATCTATCAAAGAAACAAGTATTCTCTGAGGCTATTCAGAGCTGGGTGTCCTTTAGGTGGAGTATTATACTTTTCCCTTAAAGCATTGTAGCCCAAAAGATAAGTGGTAATGGTTGGTTTTGGCATCAGCAGAATGGGGTGTTCTGGCACCCTCTGTGCGGGTTGCTTAGATACGATAGTCCACAAGTGCCGTGAATAATGAGTCCATGGGACGGCCAGCTTCTGAAAGCTGAAGCCACCTGACAGCTTGGTCAGTATTGTGTAGGACTCGTATGCTGGAGAAGACTAGGAGGGGACACCACTCCCCTAACACTATGAAGGGTCAAAGTAGCAAGCGGCAAAACAGCTCCAGAGTGGCTGTGGACAAGTTGTAGGGCTGTGGGTAGTAGCCCGACAGTATCACTGAGTTGCTAGGGTTCTCGGAAGCACAGGAAGTGCCAGAAAGCATTGTGCAGAATAGGGTTCAGTTCTGTAGTCAAATGTCTGATTAGCTAGACTATGACCTCAGTGGTTGAACATATCCCGACTCTCCTTCTAGTGGGAGGATGTAGCAGAGAAGGCCCCAAGGTTAAGCCAGCTGCATTAGAAAAATAATCCCTCTTCTTTGAATGCGGGTGGTTTATTTATGTTTGTGTGTGTCTGTCCTCAAAACACTTTTGAACTTGTGGACCAAATTTTATTACTACTAGTTACATTTATTGATGTAGTAAGGTCACCTGGATTATTTATTTTGTTTGTTTGTTGTTTTTGTTTCCTCTTTAGATAGTTTGTGTTATATTGATTCAGTATTATCTTTTATAATAAATATTATCAAATAAATTTGTTCAACATACTGATACATTTGATAAAAATGAATATTGTAATAAAACATGTTTCCTCAAGTAATGAAACTGTCCAAATAGCAGTGTTGCCGAACTTGCATCAACGTATCTGTACATTGTAGTTAGTAGTGGAATGATTTTGTGTGTTTGTGAAAGTGGGTGTGTTGGCATGCTTGTTGTAGGAACACGCACACTCGACAGCCGTGCAGACACACGTGGGCACGCCGGCCGACCTGCGAGTTGGGACGGCCGTAGCACTGTCGAACGTCGCCAAGTACTGGGTGCTGACGAACCTCTTCCCAGGCCCCATACCTCAAGTATCAGTGTACGGCCTGCACCCGCCACGAGTGAGGAATGACTAGACTGTAGTAGTGTAAATACTCTAGCCCATACTCTTTACTCTCTACTACTAGTAGTTGGTAGCAATACTTAGTGGTAAAGAGAGCGGGGGTGTGTGTTTAGCCGTGTGACGCTAGCAAGCCACAGGATCTTCAGCAGCACTGCCTGGTGGGCCCCCCGCCCCCGCCCCTGCCGCAGCTGCCTCCTCCCGCCATCGACATGGCCACCGCGCTCGTCCCGCAGCACCCTCATGCACAGGTGCGTCTTCTCACCACCAACACACCCCTACTACATGCAGTACGTGTGCTTGCTCGATCCATCATCCTCTCATCCTTTAGTTTCTTTCGTTGCATGTCTCGTTCCTTGCTAGTGATGATAGTGTCGTGAGCTATCTGCTGTGTTCAAGCTTCGTTAGAGCTCGAACCTGGCCTTTGCCTTGTTTCCTGAACCATTTCTATTTCTGTTTATACACGTGTAGCTGATTCAAAGTCTTCTGCTTGTATGTCAAACTACTCTGTTGGCCTATTAATTCATTTGTTTTGGTTTGAAGTTATTTTTTTTTTGTAGGAGATGAAAATAATTTTGCCCTACTTTATAAATACAAGTTTTGTGTTGACATGTGTAGCTGTGGCTGGCTGCAGATTGTTGTAGAATGTAGTCAAGTAATGTGACATGTGCCCACCTGAGCTGCACCCTAGGCCGACATTACGCATGATACATTACTGTCTCTTTGTGTTGTGGAGGATCACGAGCAGATGGTAAATTTGTCACCTTATCTGTGTACGTGTTTTCTTCGTATTCCTGTAATGGTCTTGTATGACTCATTTTTCATTTGCTGCTATGGTCTCAAATTTTAGTCGCAAGAAACCTTTCCTCACATGTTACATGCTACATACAGCAACTGAATTGCTGTATGTTTATAATTGCTGTCACTAGATGTTGCCATGATTTCGTTCTGCCTTTGCAATGCCGCTCAAAAAAAGTGTTTCTGTTTTGTATCTCTTTGTTGAAGTGCATTTGAATACACAGTATTTTTCCTTGATTTTTCTTCTGGTGTGTACACGAATAAATCAGAAGGTTTTCCGGCAAAGTAGCAGACCCCATAAATAGCTGTCCATTGAAGAAGCAGGGTTTGTGCAAATTTAGTCCACACACCACCTCACCAAAGCTTAATTACAATTGGATGAAAGTATAGTAATGTATACATTTCAGACAGACATTCATTTTTAAGTATCTATATATAAAATCTATTTCAATATACTTTCAAAAACTTAAATTTTGCAAAAAAAATATTTAATTTTTTAAAACTTTCATTAATGCTTATAATTTTGCACCTCTAGAATTAAAAAAAATTCTTCATTTCATAAATTTTTTTGGTTATTAAAATTATATGCTAAATAAATTCTTGGATACCACTTTCTGCTCCCTGTCTCATTTTCTCTTCCTCCTCCGTTTCCCACTTTAGCATATAACACCATGGTTATACAGTCACGATAGTGTACCCCTAGGTGTAGCGAGTGTTGCCTAGCCACCAGGCTATTACCTCAACTGAAATATTTGGGTGTATTTTACAAGTAAACTGCAAGTGCTAGAGAGTTGCAACATTAATACTTTGTCTACTAATTAACACACACTGCTTTACGTTATGGCACAAAACATCTCTTTTATGAGACCATTAACATTTTTGCTGTAACAATAGCGGGGCGTAAATGTTTTTATTTTTTATTATTATGAAAAGAGTGCATATGGTGCACGTGCAATTATTTTACTATGAAGCCATTTTTAGCAATATGTTTTTAAGGATTACCAGTTGTAAAATGATCTTGCAACAACTGGAAGTAAATTAATCTATCTTGTTATTAAGTGCTGTAATATGTCTGACCATTCTAAACCTACAAAAAAAATATTTTGGTTTTTGTGTTGTAAGCATGGGAAAATGATTTTAAAAGTTGTAGAACTTTATTTTTATTGTCATTATTGTGTCGTAAGTATACAGTATTTCAGGGAATCCTGAAGGAAATGAATCAAGCAACTTGTACAATGCTTTCAGTTGTTACTTGAGGAAGAGGAAAAACTGAATGTTGCTTACGTACAAAAATCAACGTTTGTATTATCAGCACTTAACACTGAAATTGGCTTAGGATTCAAAAAGGAATACCTCAGAATTTGCCAGTTGGCAATTGTCACTACTGTTTAAATAAAATACTTAATTTTTATTAAAACACCTTTGTTTACTTTGAAATAATGGGTGCTGATGACTTTAGTTTTGTGTGCCTTGCAATATTATTCATTTACTTTGGTCCAAGATGTCTAACACAATTTGAGAACATATTACAATACCGTATCGTTATTAGTCCTATCACTTGATAAATAAACACAAGCATTTTTCTAAATTTTAAATTGAATCAACAATGTAACTTGCATCTTAAAAATACTAAGTTCTCTAACATTTGTGATTTCGTTTGAACACCTGATAATTGACTGCAAGTTCATGATTGTAGAACATGGAAACAGACAATTTTAACTGAAAGAGGCGAGTCGTCAGCCACAGACACATATGCAGTGACATTTTAATACCTTGAAGTGTTTCTGTGTGCCGTCATATGGTAAAATGCAGCACCTTCTACCAACCACTGTGACACGTTGCTTCCATTTGGTCTGTGGTGACATGCTTTACATTTCCAGTGTATGACTTAATGCCATGTAGTTCGCACTGCTGTGGTCGACTTCTTCTTTTTCTTCAGTTTGTTAGACGTAGTGCTCTCATTTCTTTTATTTACGAGTACCTGGGACAGTTGTTCGAGATGTGACGTAGGCCTAACTCGGTGCATGTAAAATACACTGTTCTTTGGCTGCTTAATAACTTACGGTTACCTTACATTTTTTTGCTTGTATGGTAGCTTATCTTATGATGTCTGTTTTGCTTCATGCTTTATATTTGGTGCATATTTGTGAACAAAAAGTGCTTTTCTGTCTTCTGATTTAACTTTTAATTCATTTATTACCTTTACGACAGTAGCGGAGAGAACGTTCTTATAACCATTTCTTGTTGGAATGGTAAGCCTATGTGTGATAAGGCTGCTTTGCAATTGGCTAATTTGTAAACTCGTTCCACCTGATGTAATTTTTAGTGTCACCATTCCCTTTGTTGAGAAATATGTGTGTATTATTGTGCAACTTGTCTAACATTTGTAGGTCTCTCTACAAGCATAGCCCTAGTGTTATATTAGATGAATCTAGGGTGCATTACCTCTACAAACTTGCTTGTGCTTCTTGTACCTTAGTACATGTTCTGGGCACTACAACATAGTTGACATCAATAATAAGAATAATTCTTTGATAGTGCATTCTTTTGTTGCATTTAGTGATAACTGTACCAGATATGTGCCATGCTCGTCAATGTTACGTGGCATGACGTTAATCCACAGTTTTTTTTATAGCATGACTTTTGCTTGAGTAGACCATACAAAGTAGTTGCCCCATTAAACTTTTGAAGTTAATTGTAATCAGCCACTGCACCTGCCATACTTATTCTTCATTATCATTGCTGTACATACAGGCTAAATGAAGATTCTTTACTTACGATTTTACATGTTTTCTTTACAGATTATTCAGCTTCTGCCCAGTTTCTAGAAACAATTTTAGTTATTATGACTTAAGTTACACTGTGTTTAGTATAGAGCTAAACATGCTCTCCAAGTTTAATATCCTAATCCTGATTAAATATCATCACAGACGCAGTGCAGTGCATGTATAGAGCAAGTAAAATTGGTCTTCTATAGAATTTGTGAGAGTATTTAGTTCCATTGCTGTGCAACCAAATGCAATGCAGGTTCAAATTTTACTTTGCACCCAAAAAAAATTTTTTTAAATAGGCTCCCAGGAGCAAAGAAACAGATGATTTGATGGAAGGAAGAGTGTAACTTGGTTATATTAAGTACATACAGTGATAAAAGTCTGTGCAGTTTCAATGAGAGAACCTAGTGACATATTATTGTCTGCTAGCGATGTTTACTGTTTGTTGACCGTGCTGAGAAATGATGGCATTATAGAGATAGAAGGGGGAGGTTGTGGGAGCTGTGTGTGATGTGAGTGTGGGTGTGCAGATACCGGCAGCCGTACCAGGAGGTAATGGCATCACGATGGTGCCCCAGCAGCACCTGGAGGTAGCAGTGCCTGGCCAGTCTGCTGACGCTGCCGACAAGGACAAGCTCGACAAGGGCACTTGTACCGGTGACAACCAGGTATGCTCTCTGCAGCTGACGCCTTATCTTCTTTCCTTCCTTCTGTCAGCTGCTCTGCTCGTACACTGACAAACACTTTTTTGTAATCTCTGGTGTTTTTTTTTCAGATGCTTAAATCTTTCAGTAATTTTGGGCCACATTTTATAAAATAATTGTTTCTAATGTAGTATCAATGTAAAATTATCTAATTTGACAACCAGGCCCACAGTTGGTAAAAACCAGTGCTTTAAACACCTTTGAAATGGATTTGGATTTGTTGTAAGAATTTCATAAAGTCCATAAAATAGCTCTTAGCATAATTTTAAAGAAATAATCCATTAATTTGTTTAATCTTGTTATGTGATTTTTTTATTGTTTGAGTAATTTGCACAATTGTTACGAATTGCTGATGAAGTCTAAGTTGTTTTCTTCAATAGAAGAGAAAATTGTGCATAAAAGACATGTTGTTTCATTACTCATGTTCAGTGCTCCCGTGCGTTTCGCAGTCAAAGATTACTTTGCTACAGCTTGTGCCATACAGCTATAGTTTTACCCACTACATTCCTCAAGTTGTATATATCTTTGAAATTTTTTTCACTACTATAGGCGTGGAAACATGGGTTGTGTCATCCTACTCCTTATTGAACATAAAAATTTCCTACACTTAATCGATTTATGTTGAACGTTGCCACTTAATATGTATACAGTAAGTTCTCAGTTAACATCGGGGTTAAAATCCCTGAAACGTATGTAGGATTGACATAAATTTAGCTATCAGACCAGCTGCCCACGGCCTACAGTCGAACACATGAGTCAGTCGGACGGTCTGCAGCACTTACAGATGTGCCACAGCACCATGCGTGTTTATCATCAATGAGCAGTTACAATAAATGACAGCCTGGGAAACAAGTCCAAATACTTGCCGTACCGTATTGTTCAACAGTGCCCTCATGTCATATTATGCAGCATTGCTCCATGTCGTATTGTTTCATGTCGCATCATTCAGCATTGCTCCTTGTCGTGTTGTTCAGCAGTGCTCTATGTCATATTGTTCAGCAGTGCTCCATGTCGTATTGTTCAGCTGTAATCTTTGTGGTGAAATGTTCTTTTTAGTAAAATGAATAAATTAATAAAAGTCCCAATGTTCTGAATGTATGGCAAGTTGCCGGGCATTGCGTCTGTGTCTTTTCAATGAGGTGTGCTCACCATCAATTTTTGACAAATAACTGGATATTACAGATTATACAGCCAGTAAAAAATTAAGGTAAATAATTCAACTAGTGGTCTTGCAAATATCACGCCTGCCACACTCTGCATCACTGGACTGAGTGCTTAATTAAAGGATTCTATCAACGTTCACCATCACACTCGTTTTTCCTTGTGAGCCTACGAAGTCCACCTCGTTTGGAGGTTCAGGACCAAGTTCTTTAACCAAAAAGTTGCAAATAATCCCTGTTCACGGAACACTCAGCACACACCACGACCGCCTCTCTCGGATTTTCGGGCTGGAGTCCCTAATTATTAATCGTAAATGAATTCCTTTTCAAGGAACACCAACACTCCATGGGCAGCATATACACAAATAACTGTCTGCATTTCTTACAAGATGGTTTCTGATTGGCTGCTCCCTACCCTTCTTTTTATTGGGCGAGATTGTGCCAGTGTCACTTCAAGTGGCTTCCCCCCTCCTTTCCTTTCTTAGGGAAGCCAGAAAAACAGACTTGCTTTTTGAAAAACATGCATAATCCCGCTATCTGAAGCGGGTGACACTGCTTTCCAACACAAAAGATAGGGTTGGCTGTATTGCCGTAGAGTCCTTGTGGTGTGACATGTATGTGTCTTGTTCTGACGCTGGGAAGGTAAGGGTTTGTAGATCACTGAGAAAACTTATTTCTTAGAAACTCGTTCCCAGGCCTCCAGGACCTCTCTTTAGCTTTCACAAAATTAATTTTCAACTGAAAATTTTTATATTGCTCTAATACATGTATTTGTAACTAACTCTTAACTGCTTCTCAAAATGCAGATTACAGTGGTATTGTTCAGTAGGGCTCCATGTTACATTGTTTAGCAATGCCCCCATGTTGTAACAGCAGTGCCCCATGTATTGTCAAGTAGTGCCCCTATGTTGTATTGGTTAGCAGTGCTCTGTGTGGTATCGTTCATCACTGCCCCCAATACTTAATGTTCAGCAGTGCCCCAATATCATAATGTCACACTGTGCTCTGTGTGGTATTGTTTAGCATTTCTCCTATGCTATCATTACCAACTGTGCTCAAAGTATTGTTCAGAAGTGCTCTGATATTGTATTGCTCGATAGTGCCTACAGGTCGTAGTTTTCTACTGTACCTAAATGTTACACAGGGTGTCCAGCGATCGGGAAATTGCGGTAAGTTTGGGAACTGTACGTGATTTTTTCGGGGTTGGGAGTGTGCTGGAAGTGTACTTGAAATTTTTTATTTTCTGCGGGAATTTCTTGGCAACCAATCATTTTGTTATCAGTCATCAAAAACTGTACAGTACTTTGATAGCTACAATTTGAATTATTTCTAGAGACAAGTGTTTTTCGCAACGCGCAAAGTCGTGAGTTTTTAAATTTTTGTTTAAAATCGCAAGTCCCATCATTCTTTGCTAAGTTACAAAATAAATGCAACCTTTTTAAACGTATTCCGTATTAAATACCGCCTTTGATTCAAGAATCCATTGACAGTGAATCGACAGAATCTATTTTTGACAGTGAAAGCAAGATTCAAGTACAGTGGAACTTGTATAATTCGAACTTCTTTAATTCGAAATCTCCTTTAATTCGAATTTTTCTCTTGGTCCCTAGCATTTTGTATCCAAACAGTACTAAAAAATCGTGGATAATTCGAATTTCGTTTTGGGTAATTCGAATTTTTTACATGTCTAATTAGTGTATAAATCTTAATCTGCGACTCAAAAAATTTGT
>PNEQ01102602.1:22657-37003 GCA_003012365.1 Medauroidea extradentata | reverse complement strand
CTTCACCCCAGTGTTTCTAATCACTCTGCTTTACTGTATGACCAACAATTAGAATTATTGAAAGATAATCTGAGTTAGTTGGTTAGTAGATGACAGTGATGATAAGTAGCGAAAATCCATGTTGGTATATTTTATATCATTCAGTAAAAATTCATATAAATTTCTCATATATAAAATACTGCTGTTCAACAAATTTCAACTTTAACCACCAGAGATGTTCTTAACATTATCTAAGCAAGTAAATAATTATACACAAAATTTAAATGTTGCAGTATGTTTACTAATTTTTGAGTTTTTCCTCATATTGCTTTCGTTGGCATTCTTTTCTGTGTGTTCTAAAACCCTAGGATAACTCATCCCCCTACAGCGCTTGAGCAAACATTTCTGTTATCAAAATATACACTAAAGGAAAGTAGGCTGATTAGTTCTGTATAGATCTACTTGTTCTGTTGTATGATGACTTGAAGAAGAATAAACAAGCGATAAAAAATAAATATTTTATTTTGTGTTTACAAAGCTCACTGGAAGTAGAACAATGCTTTATTTTACTTTCATTTCTGTGAAAGGATAACTTTTTACCGATTTCGCGACTAGAAACAATAGAAATACGAATTTGACATGCTTTCACACCTAACCAATGAAATATGAAAATTGGACGGTTTGGAACCAACCACTAAAGTAATTTGCTTTGAGACAATCATACAAATTAGGGGAAGCACTCGGAAGTATAGCCTAAGAGTGGCGGTTCATACAAACTTTGACCTACAATATCTTAGTTTCAGTTAACTATGTGTTTGTTTCCTTCTGTGTAGCTCCGTTCAACTGACATTTTTAAGTTTCTGTTTGTTTATTTTGTTTAGAACATAATATATAAAATCGCAGTTTGATTTATTATCAGTAACCCTACCGCCTCATTGATAGCTAAGTTATTTGATACTGAACAGTGACTCATAGACTATGGAACAGGAGAAGTGTGGCAGTGGCCATTATTAAGTAACCGCCACATAATTCACATGCATTTTTTTATTTCGAAAAAAGACACAAAAAACAGGATCGCTTGTCAGAGAACAGAACAATTGTTCTTCTGATTTCAAGTTATGTACTCCATAACTGCGTCTTAGCTGAGTTCTGCGATGAAGACAGACATTAATTAGTGTAAACATAAGGTGTAATACTAAAGGAAACTAAGAGAGTTATTTATAAGCTTGTTAATAAACAATGAATGTCGATTAAGCACTTTTAAGTGACCAAATACAAGACCGTATTGG
The DNA here is from genome assembly GCA_003012365.1 of Medauroidea extradentata. Classification (NCBI taxonomy): domain Eukaryota; kingdom Metazoa; phylum Arthropoda; class Insecta; order Phasmatodea; family Phasmatidae; genus Medauroidea; species Medauroidea extradentata. The sequence goes on along the minus strand of PNEQ01102602.1, from coordinate 35,735 downwards.
TTTGTAGACATACGCTGTTTCTAATGTTAAGTTGACCATTAAACTGTGAGGTGTGATGATAAAACCAAACATTAAAATATAATACCAAAACGAATCGGTGAAAAATAACGAATCACGGACATATTAGCCTATTTATCATGCTATTTTTATATATTTTTAAGACGCTCTATAAATTCGAATCGGAGGAAATTCACTGATTTGTAGTGAATTTCAACTACTGACATAAGTGAAAAAGGGCACCATTTAGAATCAGAGGAAAAACCACTACTAGCCTGGGAGACAAAATTCAGTGGTGATCAGTGAATATTTTACTATTTACAGTAATCAAGTAAAAATTCAAAATGTAAATAAAATATTAAATTATTCGGACAGCAACTACTATAAATAATATTTACGTGTAATGTAAATATTTTCACAATATAAACACACGATTAAATACTGATTTGAAATCTCGACGTTTAGCTTGGCGACCTTATTCGTTCTTCATAAAGCTACACAACCTACACGCATTGATAACAGTTTTGTGTGTATGTACTATATATATATGAGTCAATAAATAAATATGAACACACTCCTGAAACGTGCACTTTCCGAAAACCTGGTTGACTACAAAGTTACGCTGTTTTCTTCTTCGCAGTCTTTACAGATTTTGCACAGACTGTGCTGTAAAATACGGGTAGCATCAAATGGAAACTAGGACTTGACTCATGTGTACCCAACAGAATGTTTATAATTGTTATAGTTATATCCATTCATTTGACCTAACATATCTACTCAATAGCAGATAAAAATTCGTACTCTGCAAATTTATTTCTTACTGATACTAAAAAAAACAATAGCAGATAAAAATTCGTACTCTGCAAATTTATTTCTTACCACGTGTGTAGTAGTTTTCTTTTTTCTTGGTAAGCCAGAATTTAAGCGGTAAATGCGAACACATTTATGTCAAATAATCGCCATTACAGGAACGACTTCAACTGTTATACTCAGGGCCGGATTTACCACTAGGCCCACTAGGCTTGGGCCTAGGACGCAACTTCCACAGGGGCGCACTTTTAGCGAGGAGAGCATTTGAGAATTTTCCATCACTGTATTCAAAAGTGCCTATACGGCGACTAGTAAAAATTTAAATTTTTTCAATGCTCATGTTGTTGACTAAAGTTCTCTCTATTAGTATTATCTAATATATGGGTTTAAAAGTAATTTTCGAACAACTGCGTTAGTTTAAGCAAAATAATTATTAAGTAATCACATTTATTCTAACTATACACAGCAAAATAACAGAGAAGAATAATTAAAAATAATGTGGTGTTGGAAATTGGAAAAGGGCACATATTGGTAAGGAAGGAAGAAAGGAAAAAAAATAGACTGCAGGGGCACTGAGACTCAAGGACTTACGGCACCTAGGTGCATTAACCCGGTCCTGGTAATACTTCGTTGCTTCCAACCAAATCGTATCTTCATTTAAAACATCTCCTATGATTAAATTTTTAAGAAATGTATACAATAAGTATAGAGACCTGAAAAATTCGCGTTTGCATTTGGACGCAAATTAGATTTCTAACAACGGTTAGTTTGCTTCACTTTGCAATTGGACGTTGACTTATTTAATACCCCCTGAAAGTCTCTGAGCCAATAATAAAAATGTAACTAATATGGACCTGTATCACTTTAACAGCAATCAGCTAATGAGCATTTGCCGTCTGCTTCAGTTCTTAAATATTCCTGCAAGCTAGGAAGCTAGCCCACAGGTCAGTGAACCGCGAATTATTCCTAACTATAATAATTAGTCACATATGGTTGACTTAAAAATCGTTTTATCATAAGAAAATAAGCATAATAGTATAAGCCAACTAGTGGCCGTGTTCTCAACAGGAACCGATATTTAGGGTAAAACCATTCACGTATTTTTTTACATATAACACAAGTTTAAGAAATTCATCAGTCGAAGAGAAAATGACTGACCTGACAGACAATGATTTGTTTGATACATCAGTGGTAAAAGCAACCGAAAAAATTAGTGAACGAAATCAGTAAATTTTTCACTAATTTGTTTGTTAAATAGCATATATTTACTGATATATCAGTTAGACGCGTTTCACCGATTGAAACAAACAAATTCTCTCTCAGTCAACATTTTTAGACTACAAACCAACCAACCATATAGACGAGAAAACCGAACACAAAATACTTAACATAAATGGAACTGCGTAAGTAAAAACAGTGGACAGCACACGCATATATTGGAGACAAAACAAAACAAAAAATATGCTTCACCAAAGGACACACAAACGACTCGTAGCCAACACAAATTTATACCAACAAATCGATATTCGGAAATTAAAATTAAATCACGTTTTCCGATTTGAAACGCAGCTGATGGAAGACACCAAGATATTAATACATTTGACAAACATTTTTTAGAGTGAATTTGGCCTGAGTGCTCTCTCTGAGGGCCGTATCCATTGACCCATTTCGAATGACAATCAACTGCTCACCAACTCTTTCTCTATGGGGATATCAGTTGGTTGTCATTCGAAAGAGGTTTATAATATCGGCCCTCAATCTCTCCTATTTTCTGTTCGGCTAATATGAGTAAAGCATGTGGGAAAGACTGATCTCTCAGCCAATGAGAGAATCGTTCAATTTGTTGACTGAGCTTCTTAATGTGGCAGATATTCTCTCGAGGCTGTTGTGAGCGGAATAAATGTTTCTTTTTTGCTGCCGGTAGCCACATACTTTTTAGTTCGATAGTTGGTCGTGTTACATCACAAAATTTTATTGTAAACAGAAATGTTGTATGTCCAATATCTTACACATTATTATAAATTCCCATTGCAGAAAACGTTTTCAATGCTTGTTTCCTAGCGAGAGTCTTGCTAGGGCCAGAAAAAGTTTTGACATAATGCTTAAACCAGCCACGTGACCCTTTATTAAACAAACGTGCTAGTTTGAACACGGTTAGAGTGTGTGTAGAAGCTACTCGCTGCGGCTGTAGTGCGTACGTTGCTCAATGAAGCGACGCTGCTGTCTGCAGACATGTTTTGTGAAACCTTATACACACAGGCATATTTTTGTACATGAAATTGAACATCAAAAGTGTACCAATAAGACAACACTAGCTAGTGTTCTAGCAAGCATCCTACCAAATTGATAGTTTAGTTCCAACAGCCAACTTTCTTCCACAAGAAGGCGTATACCATTAATATGTTTAATGCATAATTTAAAGCTACATTTGGGGTACTGAGGTACTTTGTAAAATACTAGTACTAATTGTGTCTGACCGAAACAGAAAAATTTTAAAATGAAAAAATATAAATATTTTCTGCAGTTGATAATATTTTCTTCAGTCGCTTCTTTTGTCCAGCTCGACACTATTTATTTAGGAATACTCCGTCTTTGTAAGCTATTTCGTTCAAAAACAGCTGCGCATGCATAAACATTGTTTCTATACATTCGACTTTTTTTAAGTAAGACAGCAAAAAATAGAAACCTACTTATCGAGCATTAGCTAGTATAGCCTACAATACATCGGCAACAGCACACGAACAGCACAGACGCACGGAAGTTGAGCGTTGAACGAGTGTTAATACATAACAGCCACTAAAAGGACGCATAGCACACACACACACACACACACAGGAAAATAGCACATGATCGGCGCATAAAAAGTTAACGAATTTTAAATTTTCTGTGCGTCATGTGCTGTGTTTTTTTTTTTTTTTTTTTTTTTTTTTTTTTTTTTTTTTTTTTTTTTTTTTTTTTTTTTTTTTTTTTTTTTTTTTTTTTTTTTTTTTTTTTTTTTTTTTTTTTTTTTTTTTTTTTTTTTTTTTTTTTTTTTTTTTTTTTTTTTTTTTTTTTTTTTTTTTTTTTTTGCGCAGCCATTAAGAAGCAATGCTGATACTACGCTGGTATATTGAAATATTTCAGAAGTTGTGTACAAGTAATTATTTTATTTGTTTATGCACTAAGAGGAAAAACAAATATTTTGGTTTTGTTTAGTTACGAAAGTGGAGAATAAAACACTTTAAAAACAGTAATTATTCTCATATTCTCTCAAATAATTTCGGATACTTCTACGTTGTGGGAGAATGTAGCATTGTATTCTATGTTGTTTGTGGGTGCGGCTGTGATATTTGCGTGCTGTGGCCGTATTATTACGAATGTAGCTTAGGCCTATACAAGGCCTTGTATGCTAGCCACTAGTATGCTCGGTGGCCATTCACACGATACAAGTTTGCTTAAAGTCGAAATGTACCAGAAAGTTTCACGAATGTACTAAGTTTAAGAGTGTCTCCGCTTCAAGACACTATGGACGTGCTAACACACTTCCATAGCCCGCGACATGCCAAGGTACACCAGCAAGAAAGAGAGAAAATGAACTTCACCCCTGCCGTGAAAATCCTACAGGAGTTAGTTGCAATTTTAACATTAAGGAACAAAAATTATCCTTACTTTTTTTCGCAAATAAAGTACAGTGCCTGTTATTAACAGAACTTTTCACACTTATTTCAAATATGCAATCGTATTTTCTTCATCATCCGCGGTGTTATTTTGCGACAGGCATGGAATTCATTAAATGAACATAAAATCTACTAATTGTAACTACAAGTGATTAAAAAAACATACTCGGTTCCTAGCCTTGGTTCCTAACATAACATTTTTCGGTGATTCATGATTCATTATATGGAAACAAAATTTCTCCACTGCACACTATTTTATATTTTGGCGGTTATAAAATATGAACTAAAGTTGAAATGCCGTATGAAGACTATAATACAATTATTGAATACAGCAGCATAAAATTTTGACGGTAAGAATTGTTTTCGAGTTTGGAACATATTTCCTTACTGTACGACGGAAATTTAACAGCCTTCACTCAGTCTCAAGTTCCCTTATCAGATTTTCTAATAGAGAATAAAGGAATTCGCTAATGAATATCACCCCCACGCCCGTCACTTACAGTTACAAGACAGCGGGAAATGAATTAATTTGCGGGGGAAAAAATTCATGAAACTAATTTAATTAGCAATCGTGCAGAACAATTAGATCTTTTTATAAAATGTGTTAATTTGTCACTACGTCAGACGTTTCAAACAGTTTGAACCGTTGATATGGGAGACGTTTTTCCTTGATCGACCACTTTACGTTCAAAATTCATTCCATTGCTGGTTTATTAACATACAGTGTCAAACTTTGTTTCACGTACCCCAAATTGTTTGACGAAGTTTACAATTAGTCTTTGTACTGTGTACATGGCATAAAATATCCAAACATACCAAATTTTCTGAGAATTTTCTATTAATTTATCTCACGTGGTTCAGTTCTCAGTGGGACGTCCCGATTTAGACCGTCCACTGGTTTCCGAAATCACTACAGGCGACTCTTAAAACCTCGCAGTCGATGAGATCTAAAGCCAATAATAGGTAATTTCTGGATGGCTTCTTAAGGTGGCCGTCAACGTAAACGTACTTAGGCCTTAAAGTGCGGAAGTTGTACGCGCACCATGCATCTCATGGCACAAACTTGTCTCTATGAGTCACTCAGAGGTGACACTGTTTTATGACGCGATGTTCAAAAATGAAGGTATGTTGTACACGCCTATACACCTTTAAAAAAATCTGTGTCAAGGTTTTCGTACCTAGATAGGACCACGAAAACAGTCGCTTCGGCCATTTTCGGCAGCGTAAAAACCAAGATACATCCCAGTAAAAATGCAATGAGCATACTCGCGTGCAACGTTTTTAAAAATTATATTTCTAATCAGATATAACTTACGCATGCTGAGAAAATTTTCCAACAATCCTGTATCGGAGGAGGCTGTGCACACCACTCGCTCAGCGGCTGGGGAAGGCAGCCTCCTTAATACAGACTTTGGTCGCTACTACTCAGTATTTTGCTTCTCTGTTTGATTGGCCAGTCTTTTATGTACAGTTTTGAATGAGACTTTAAACCTCGCGTAGTAAGGACGGCATCTCAAAAAATACTACTGAGATTATATTTTATGGAACTTACCTCTTCGTAGTAGAAACATAACGTTACGCAATATGATAAATATTTGCGGTTAGGGAACGACAACCAATGTTGTACCCTTTAAAGTTAGTGGACACTATTTTTTTTACGTTCGAGGCAAGGAAACAGGGAAGGCTATAAGTCGAATATAACACGTCTGTCAAACACCTCACCGCCTCTAGGCGCGGAGGACTAAACTAGCGTACAGTATTTTCGTAGAAACCGATTTTCAGCGGGAAACAAAGAGATTACCCTTTAATTTTATTTAATTAAAGTATGTGATAAAGTCCAATTTAGGTATCTATGATTTGGTTTTCCGATTACAGTTGATCTTTTCTCAGCTACAGCAACGTGAAAAATTCAGTTTTAGCACTTTTGAGGAGCTTGGAAATCGTATTTTTAATAAGCGGACGGAATTTTTAAAATCATAGTGACACAATTTGAAGTGAGTCTACTCATCTTAAATAAACGCGTTGGAAACATTTTTAATATTTATACAAGAAAAGCTAATTTCCGTACCACGCTGATACACGTCTCGCGTGCCAGGTCCACTAACTTTAAGTGTTAGATAATTATATTATATTTTCAGTTTTTGAGTTGTAACGTTTATTCAAATTGTATTATCAAAATTTTCTATTCGACAAAGCATAGTATATATTATTGGTAAACTGCTTGAAATAAATAATAATGGAATCTTTCATTAATGTGTCCTGCAGTATCACTGCAAGAGAATTGTAGATCAACTTTCAAGAATTTTCTTGCAATGGTTCCGCATAAAAATAAATTAAAGATTCCAATATTATATATGTCAAACAGGCTACCAAATGTATGTCCTACGCTTCGTCGAAGAGAAAATTTTGTTAATACAATTTGAGTAAATGTTATGGCTCAAAAACTGAAAATACGGTAAAATTGCCTCCTATAAAGGCTGGCAGGGGCCGCGGTGGTCGAGGGGTCAGACCCCTCACCGCCCACCTAGGCGATCCGGGTTCGATTCCCGGCGGGGTCGGTCCCCGGATTTTCGCATGTGGGAATCGTGCCGGACGATGTCTCTGGTCGGCGGGTTTTCTCGGGGAACTCCCGTTTCCCCGCACTTTCATTCCGGCACTGCTCCATACTCACGTCATATCACCCCTCACCAGAGCTAAAGACCTAGATGTGAAGCACTGACCAAAATATTTCACTCACTCACTTACTCCTATACAGGCTGAGTTTGTGAGAGTGAGGCAGGAGTGGAAAGGTTGCCCTTGACCGACGTACATAATGCTTTATCTACTCTCCGCGCAAGCCTCTCAGCTGACGCGCAGTGTTTTAATATTATCCTTATTCCTATGGGACTTAAAGCGGTGACCACATTATTTTATTTGTGTGCAGCGTAGTTCAAAGTCTGACGATTGTTTCCTTAGTTGTGTTTTTCGAATCCGGTCGTTATTTATAGATATACAACAGTCTAGAAAAGCCATATTTGGCCATTTCGTGAGGCCCGAAAATGACGTTCCTAATAAACGTGCCTTAGTGTGTTTTATTCGTATATGTACAAATGTAATGCGCGTAATATAGTTTCGTAATGAAAGAATAGTCGTAACTCGTTCCAACGTATTTGAAGCGCAAGTGGTCGTTCTTAATTTCAAACAATTGCAAATAACTCGAATATTTTTTTAACCAAATGATTTGAAATCAATTAAGACTGTGTACAGTCATACAATACAGAATTTTGCCAGAGATTTTTTTGATAATGCACCGTTCGCTAGCAAAAATTATTTTGCTTTTTTTTTTTTTTGCTGATTTTGATAACAAAATATGCTATATTTCAGGGGCAAAAATCTAAGTATTCGTTTGATGTATTGTAACAGAAAATTCAGATACAATAGATGATATATATGTGTTAAAACTGTAAAAATGAATGTTTGATATATATATATATATATATATATATATATTAATTTGCGTTAAAATATATTTTCGAAATTTTTGCAAAACCAAAGAGCGATGTCTTAACAGAGAATAATATTGTTATAGTTGAAAAGTTCAGTAACTGTTTAAAGTTATCAAACAGCCATTTTAATTTTTGATTCTATAATAAAACGTTCCGAGGGCAAGAATATGACTTTTAAAATTAAATGTTTTGTTAGTGCACTCGTAGCAGTTAATGTTAGTTATTATTTCCTCCACGAAACCCGTTACTCATTCGACTTATATATTGTAGAGCTGCGTATGTACCTGTCGAATTTTCCCCAACATTTGGGTCATAAACAGAATAACAACATTTATATGTAGTTACCTGTGACGAAAATTTGCATAGCAAAAATAATATATAGTTATAGGTTAGTTACATGAGCTAACGGTATAGTGGGCCTACGAGGCCTTACTGCAAAGAAACTCACTGAGTCATAATTTATTTAATTTATGGAAACAGAATTTTCAGTTTGTGACGTGATTAATGAGTTTCGTCGTAACATTGTTAGGGGCGCCGCCTACCACTGTGTTTGTGACTCAGAAGTGACGGAGCTATAAGGGTGACCTTGAAGCGTGCATCTAATGAATGGTTCACACGAACAACTTGGTAAGCAACAAAATGCAACAGTTATATTCAATCTAATGCATTTCTTATTGTAACATTTTTGTACTGCTTATCATGTAATTATCATGTGTACAGTGGTATTAACTGTTGTTATAAGAAATGAAGACGTATCCCACGCATACAGAGGGACCGCTACGATGGTTTCCAACCGTTTACTCATTTACAAGAAAAACGTTGGTTACGACATTGTTCCCGTGAGTAATTCAAATGCCGCATTGCCTCAGCGAGCAAAGCGCTGAACTGGCGTGCAAGATTCCACCCGAACAATTATCTTAAAACGGTAGTTAGCTGAGATTATGTTATTTTATTGGTTGAAAGTCTGTAGCAAAGTTAAGTGCGCATTTCTATATGATTTTCGCATACGTCAGGTAACTACATTTTGAAGTACGGCAGTCTGAAAAGGTCGTTTAAGCTATGTTGGAAACTTAGGAACAGTGTTCTTATGACCATGGTGTCTTAACAGTGACATTCTGTTCCTTCCTTAGATGTGTTTTTTTTTTTTTTTTTTTTTTTTTTTTTTTTTTTTTTTTTTTTTTTTTTTTTTTTTTTTTTTTTTTTTTTCGTAGTTTGACACAATGGCTAAATGCAGAGTAGTTAGGTAAAAACCGTATTTACGAACACACTGCAATATAATTAAAGCTCGTAGAAGGCGACGCTAATTACCTGACTCAGTGCAATGTAATGACTTAGTGAGTGTTTCTGTCCCATGGGCGCACCCATGAGAGTGGCACAAGGGGCAAGTGCCCCTCCCCCCAAAGGGGTAACAAATTTAAATTTTATATCAATTTTTATTATGTGTGTTAATAGTACGTTACAGTACGTGTGTGTTGAGATGCTATTGCAAGCAAAGTGTGTTCACATTTTTTAGAATCGGTGTAAATGTAAGATTTTTTCGAGCTCCAACCTGCCTGACGTCTGCAGAATTTGCATTTTATTAGGTCTTATACCCTCCCTTAGCCAAAATCCTGGGTGCACCCATCTTCTGTTCTATGGCCAGTAATTTTAACATGGCAGTGAAACAGTATGTCAGCAATTTAAATGATTTTGTCAACAAGTTTCTTGAAGGAAACCAGACCCACGGTAGTTATGCTCGCAAATAAAATTCAGTGAATAAAATTAAATTGTACTTTGTATTTTCTAGCAATAAAGTGGTAAATATAAACACATTGCACACAATTTCTATTTGCTCACAAAATTTGTCAATACTTTAGCGCGTACAAAAAATTTCAAGCGTGAATGTACAATAATAGCAATTGTATATTTGCCGCAACGCTAACTTGGTTGACTCTTCAGCAATGTAAAATATCCTGATAGTATAAATAATCTTCGAAATTCTTGAAATGTGTTCAATGTTTGTGCCCAATTTAATGTCATAATTTTTTCACTCGTGATGAGTTTTCAATTCCGTTGAAGACTACTAATCCGTATGTATATTCACATGTACAAATAACCGGTTTTACGCTAAAAGTGTTTTATTCAACTGCGTTTTATGAGTTTTCTCAGCACTGAATGGGTAATGAAACATATGGTTAGTGTTGGTACAGTATTATCTACGCACACAGCTTTTATTGCATAAAATATGTATAAGATTTTTAAGTTTTATTTGAATTTTTTTTTGTGACCATTCAAGTAATTCACTTGAGTTTTACCTTTCGTATGTTCCTGTAACTTGCCAATTCTGATTTTGGCATGCCGCTATGAGAATACTATGAGAGCTAAAAAAAATAAATGTTGTCGCAAGTAACGTCCATTAAGCCAACAAAAGTATGTCGTGCAAATATAAAATTATGAATTACCAAGTCAACACCCTTAAGTTCTCATACAGGTGCCCGGGAGGAAAGGGTAATATTCTGGGAGGTGTTAGTACTAGTCATTGTGATCAAAAAACTTCATGTGAATATGGGGTCAATATGGAGTGGTTGTCGAGATTTGAGTGTAAACATTGATAAGCTACAGTTTTGCTGTTACTAATTTATTTGCAGTTATGTTTATCGTTTCAGTTAGAAGTAATACATACACACCAACCTTATTTTGCCGTAACTGTAATAACAAGATTATAATACGCAACAACGTTATTTTTGGTCCAGTGCCATTGCTTTCACAATAAGGTTTCAAAGCTCCTGCCATCGACCTCAATGCATTTGTCAACTCGCTGAATATGATAACGTGTTGCCCGCCGAAGATCATCGTGACGTTCCCGTATTACAGTAAAAGCAGCCATTATGCTAGCGAGCAGTTCGTGTTGTTTATTAACTTTAGCTCTGTAGACTTAGCATTTACCCAACCACATAAATCTGACGGGCTGATGTGGGGAGACATTGGTGGCCAGTGAATATCACTACAACGACCAATCCACCGAATATGAAATGGAAATGCTCTCTTACCTGATGCTAATTTTGTGGTGGGGGGGGGGGGGGCTCCATCATGCTGGAGGTACATAACAATACGTGTAACCAAAGAAACATTCTTAATAATTTCAGGTAATGTACACTGCAACGATTGCAGGTACCTTGCTCTATTCATACGATCGTCGAAAACAATGGGACCCGTCATCCGGTCTTCTTATATACCACATCACGTATTAATTGAGAAACATTCGTGAAAACTTGAATCTACAGTACTATACGAGTTGACACGTGCATTTAGGTCGCTGGTGCGATCTTAGAGAGCTTATTGTAAAAAAATTGGTACTGGGCCAAAAATTATATATGATTGTGTTTTGTAATTTTGTTATTTCAGCTATGGAAAAATAAGATTAGTGTGGTGTAAATTACGTATTACAATTTGCTTTCTAACTGAAACGAGAAACATTAACACAATTAAAACAATATCAGTAATTTCAAAGCTCATCAATATTTATATTCAAATGGAGCTATCTCGACAACCGTCCCATATTGATCCCATGTTGATACAAACTTTTTGATCGCAATGACCAAAATTATCACCTCCCAGAATATTGTCATCCCGGGACATCCTGTATATGCAGCTTTGCTTTATGGTCAGTGATTGGATGCTGTAATTGTAAGTGCGAATCACAGACGTAAGCCGTCACAGTTAACCTTGTACTGACTGGCACAGACAAATGAAAGACGACTGTGCAAAAATATACCATCAACCAATAACTGTGAAGTAGAGCTGCAGATGGTGCACGTAAGGTACTTAAACAAAGTAGTGCCAAAATATTTTCGCGTAAACTTTCTGGCTCTATCTTTGTGTAATAATCTTCATTCAGTTATTTATTTGGTCACAATAGCTGCAAATCGGTACTTTTCTAGGAAGGCAGAATTGATTTATTTTAAACGCTTTAATCGCTCACTTTAACCGAGTCATGCAAAGCGTAACATAGGACAAATATTTCCTAAACCTACCGTAATTTGACTGTTCGTTAAAAACTTTAAATAATCGTATTAGAGCCCGATTAAATGTTTTCATTTTACGTGTATGCATTATGTTAATATTTTGAGGTAGTAAATTCTCACGCTGTATAATTTAAACAATAATGTTGTCTGTGGCAAAATCTACTTTGCAGTGGTTCATATTTTAATTTAAGTGTTCTTTACGGCAACAAAATGTCTGTTGCGACAAATAAATTTTAGAGTGTAGCAGAAGAGCGTACGTAAATGCAGTCGATTTATAGACACAACTTGAGTTATCAGTGCTGCCTCACGTAAACATTATCCTCGCACAACACTGTAGATGGCAAGAAGAGTGTAAAAACCAACCCGTCACTAACTCTTGGAAATACATTACCAGTGCCTCGAGTACAAGGTTTAATTTGCAAGAACCGAGTTCGTGACCTGCTACATCCTTTTATACCAGCAACAAGAGTCATGAATTGTTTGTCGTGGCAAAGAGTCGGTTCAAGGAATGGGAAATGCCAACATAAAACGAACAAATCGATGTTTCTTTCCTACTTGTTGCTGGACGAATCGGCTAAGGCACCCAATCTCTGTTAGAAAGACGGAAGTTTAGATTATACAAAGTGATTGCGGTTCATGGAATTACTCACCGTCTTATTCTGTTGGATCATCATTTATATCTTCATGTACATAAACACGTATAATAGAGCGTATATATATATATACATACATACATACATATATATAATACGTGATTAATATACCATCAAAATTTAAAAAAAAATAATAACTGATTTTCTTGTAGAGTCTCTTTTAAGATAGGATGCCAAATTTTCAGATTATTGCTGTCATATATTGTAGTTTTTTGACAAAAATCATTTTCCTGAGACATATAACATTAAAAACAATCGCCTTTAAACAAAAGTAAATATGTGCTAACATTTTAAGACGTGTTTCTTTTTAAAGACGCCAACGACGTTTCCTTTCTAGCACACACACACATATATATATATGTATGTATGTATATATATGTATATATATGTATGTATATATGTATATATATATATATATATATATATATATATATATATATATATATATATATATATATATATATATATATATA
>PNEQ01102602.1:0-22557 GCA_003012365.1 Medauroidea extradentata | reverse complement strand
TAAATTTTTACTACTAATAAAATTAAAAAAAAAACACTGCAATTAAAATTATTTCGCGTATCGAGCATACTTCAGTCAACAACCAATGTTTTATTCTTATTCTTACACACAATTATTCGTTATATGTAAATGTATAGGCGATTTATACACTAGAGTGAGTGAGTAAGAGATTTTGGTCAGAGCTCAACACCGAGGTCTTCAGGGCATGTGAGGGGTGACACGATGTATGGAGCAGCGCCGGAATGATGATGCGGGCGAAACGGGAAATCCCCGAGAAAACCCGCTGACCAACGACTAATACACCAGAATACCAAGTTTAAGTTGCTGAAAAAATCATATAATAAACGTTTACACATATGAAGTCTTACCCTTGGATCCATTCGCTTATTGTGGACACTGGTGTACGGAAAACATAAAATTTGTTACACTGCACACTGTGTCTTTTAGAGTGGACACTGTTGTCACCTGCTTGAAGTTACGTGTCCTGACAACAAAACTGGCCGCTGCATTTATGAGGTGTATGTGAGGACTTTCAGAAGTTGACGCACAATGTTAGAACACGCACTTCAGAACATGTGTTTTATGTGACATCATAATCGGTGAGGAAGATAACGAAAATATGACCCTTATCTAATGTCTCGAAGTTCAGGCGGTTCGGAATAAAGTGAGTACTCAAAATAGCACTGCTAAAGATCTATTTCCAGCCAATTCGTATCTTTCCGCACGGAAAGGCTAACAACGGGAAATGTCGAACATTTCTGGACACGTCACTTTATGTTTGCGCGTGTGAGATAAATTGTGCAGTCGGTAGGAAGCTATACAGTTTGATTTTAAAAAGTATTTTATTAATTATATCTAATACAATAATGTCAATTTGCGTTGTTTTTTATTACAGTATTGTATTTAAATTAGAAAATATACGGGACTGTATTATGTAATTTCACTGCCAACCATACAAGCAATAAAGCAACTAGGCTACATTTAAAATTGGTTTACATGCAGTAACGGCTCGTGATATTTTTCAAAGGTTAAAACTTTAGTATTCACTTCATCCCGAACAACCTATACAAAAGTACTAATTTGACCAATCAGTAGTTGTCTAGTGTGAAACTGTGATTTTCATAACATTTTTCAATTCGATAAAATGTACTGAAGTAGATGTAACGAAATTTTCTTCAACAGTTTTAGGTTTGAGCTACCCGGTGAATAATATAATTATTTTTATCTTGACACGACAGTAATGTTGATCCAACTGTGTCACAAGCTTATAAATGGCGTATTGACATACTAGTGACAATAAGGTTGACATTACGCATTTTAATTCTACGTCAGGGAAGAAAGAAATTATGTTTTCTTATGAGAGATTTTAGCACAGGGAAAATTCTTCATTTAGTTATATTTTTAGAGAGTTTATTAATGTCGCCCCGTTTCATGACGTAAGGCTTAGTAAGGGAAGGCTTACAACCTACCCACCTAACCTAAGTAAACGTCACAAACATCCATTCCCGTACTGGGATTCGAACTCAGGACCTCTCTCACCGTAGGCCGGCGTGCTACCGACCGCGCTACGAAGGCACGCTCTGCCACTAGTTGCACTGCTATAGCAAACAACAGGTCTGATAAAATACGAACCTGTAGTAAAATTAAATTTAACAAGTCTTGGCAAAGAGAGAGAAAAACTAACTATTCTGGCTTTTAAACTATCAAATTCATGTAACTTAAACTTCACGACAGCCCTGTGATTTTTCAGTTTACACATATTACTAATACCATCGCTCCAGCGGCAGAAATTTTCCTTGTGCCAGACTTTTAACATTGATCTTGCCAGCCTGCAGCAGAATTAACCTTACCAGTAGGCTACTCATACACTAAGTAAATGTATCTGAAACTAATTCAGTATGTTTTGTTTGATAATATACATAGTAAAGTGAGACTATTAAACACGCGTAAAAGTTAATTTCTGTTTTCGTCAAATGTCGGCATTATGAAAACTGTGAGTAACTCAAGAGTGCGTGGTACATAATTCAGCGCCAAAAACATCAGTTTATAATTTTAGGTTTCTCGAAGCCAATGTGCAAAAATAAAAAATAACAGCAATCCCAAACAATAGATTTCGCCAACTTTCTGATCAAACATTTTTCTCGGTTAACGTCTATCTGAAGATCAATATCTGACACCGAAATCTTGTACATTTAATTGCGGCGCAAGAGATCGCTCTTAACAAATGCATAATTCTGGGTAGATGTTTGCTCATAAAGTTGGCAAATATAACAATTTCATAAACGTGTAGATCTCAATTGAAGAGTTCAGTGATTGTTTATCTACCACTCCTTCTGAAGAGCCCTATGCGTAGCTGGCACATGAACTTTGCTGCTCCGTGTTAAGAGAAAGTATTTCCATTAGATACTACTAAACGTGAATTTGTTATCTTCATCTATGAAAATAAATCACATTTAAAACACTACGTTTTTTTTTAAAGATATCATGCTTAGAAGCATAGTTTTGGGGGCACCTCAAAACGACCAAAACGGCTTTTCCGGACTGCCGCCACGTAAAGAATACCAACCGCAGTCGTAAAACGCAAATAGAGAAGCATGCGCTCCGAGCATAAAGGCGACACGGTTGTTAACACACCTGCCAGTCTAGCTCTTATCGCGTGTCAGTTTCCGTTCCTCAGAGACGCGGCATCTAGCGCCTACTGTATACGCCTCGTAAGTGCAGAACTGCTGCTCTGCTGAATAGTTATTGGCAGCGTATCTTTATTTAGTGGCGCCGCTCATTGGACTTTGAGAGTCAGAATGAGGTTACAGAGACACAACACGTCTGTTATTAACGGGTAGAACCCCGAGTCATTGCACAGTATTGAAACAAACAAGCACAGACCAGGCAAAAGAGCTGCAGATGTGCACGTAAGATATGAAACTAGCTCGTACAAAAATATTTTCTTCAGAATCTGGAATCCCTGCGTAACATGATGAAGACGCCCGAGTCTACAGACGCGGTACGTTTTCTCGAAAATTTAAATAATTTACTCGGATATATTTTAATGTTCTCGCCAGCGTTTATTAGTTACTTAACAAAGACGTTAATAATTAGTTTCATAAATAAACATTTTGTAGAGATGAAAATTACCAGGTCCATACATATTTAAGGGTTTTCTGATATTGGCGAAAAGATTTTTGCAATAGCTTTCTTGAATGTCTTACGTGCACAACTGCGGCAATGCTTCATGATCAGTGATTGGACTTTTTTTTTTTTTTAACTCTCACGGGTCTTTGGGGGATCTATCGGAAAATCATAAACGTATGGATTTGTAGTATCCTCCTTCTCATTGGCATAACAAAGTGACCATAAAACAGAGCTGCAGATGTTCAACCTACTGCATGAATCAATCTTACCTTAATAGTAGCATATGGTTCTCACAACGTTTAGATAGTTCAAATCGCACCCTCAATAAAATACCAACATAGTTAAAATATCAACATTCTTGAGTTATGTATGTGGTGAAATAGAGGATAGTTTTCTCAACCTAATGCAATGCTAAAATAACCAAGAATATCACTCCAAACACGAAAAATAGTATTGTTCTTAGCATCTTTGTCAATTAACAGTAAGTAATAGTGTAAGACTGACATTTATATTGTTTATGCTGTATGAGGACAAGCAACAAAAATATGTTTCTATGCAACACCAACATATTTAGTGTTGTGTTTATATTGCATTGTAATAATGAAAAAATCAATAATATGTATATATGTTCAACCGCTTTTATCACAAAACTAAATATTTTGAGTTAAGTTGGTATTGTATTGGGGGTGAGTTCGAATTCCGGCTGGGGAGAAAAATGTACATTTACATCGCTGGGTTCAGGACTAGGCGTTGAGTTGCCCTCACAGCCCCGTCCAGAAGAAGACATTTGCAAACCACAGCAGTTTCATCCTCGCTTAGTCACGTCTTACGTTTTCCCGCAGAGGTTCTCAAACCTACCTCCGTGCTAAAAACTCTTCATCATCTACATCATCCATATATTTGATAATTTTGTGAGTGTTTATCAAGTAGAAGTGTAATAAATGTACAGAAAGGGAGCAAGTGATTTCTAAAATATACGGCAATAACATGAATAACTTAACTTGTGCTTAAATTTGTCACATAAAATTTCTAGATTGCAAATAGTACTGTTTTTGTCTGCTGCTCAATATTATTGCTTTGAGTGAGCGAGTAAGTGCGTGAAAGATTCTGGTCGGCGCTCAAAATGGAAGTCTTTAGTATTGGTGAGGGGTGACATGCATGAGATGGGTGTGGAGCAGCGCCGGAGTGAAAGAGCGGGGGAAACGGGAGATCACCGAGAAATCCCGCCGACCAGCGGCACTATATCCACACGTGAAGATGCAGGGACCGACAGGGAATCTAACCCGGCGGATCGCCATGGTGGGAAGCGAATGGGCTGACCGTTCGGCCACCACGGTCCCTAGATTGTTGTGGGGATGAGAATATATTTCATAAGTTTCATAGATATTCATTGCGCGATGATTTCTTTGAAATATTGTGGAAATGAAATTCATGATTAAAATGAGTAATGTATACACAGTCCACTACAATGGTGGCCATTTAAAATATTTAAATTAAACATTCACTACGTAGTTCACACATAGTCTAATTTTACTTATAACGATGAAATTATAAAAACAACAGCGTACCGTAAAATCTTCACTGACAGCAGAAGTTGTCACCTTCATTACAGATAAAATCTGTCACAATGTTGCTTTGGCTTTATAAAATGCATTAGCAAATTATGTTGTTTTAAATTAGTAGTATTAAGTTTTCCTGGTGCAATATTTAATGAAAAAATTATTATGCTTGCGTTAAAAAAGAAAATTATTTTTCTTTTGATTTCAATATATTTTGTGGTTTATTATTACTCTGACGCAAATAATCACCCAAATCTGTTACACTATCGATATAGTTATTTACTAATCGGTATAAAATTATATTTAATGTTGTTAAAGAAGGTTAAATCAAGCTATTCATAAAACAGACATAAATAACGTGGCATGAACTGAATACACACATGAGCTCAAAATAAAAAAGTAAGATATATTTTCCTGTTTCGTTGATCAGATATCTAAATTTTTTTGCACGTGAAATCGTGTAACGGTACATCTCTATAAATCTTAATTTCGTTTGAAACTGAATACAAAAACAGCAGTACTAATTCGCAGCCTTAAGATTTGTAGCTCTCTACAAGCTGCAAATAGTGTCACTCAAAAAGCTGGCGACCTTCAATACCAAGGTCAATTAAGGAGTCACCTTCGGACCGGGCCATAGGTTCCGGGATCGAGTTCCGGGTAAGTTACGAACGCATGTCCCGTTTACCAGAAGTACGTTCGGCTTGATTAATGTTACAAAGAGAAAACTCAGTGTGTGTTACGTTGAGTAAACTTTGAAAAAAAAAACAATTTTATTGACTAGGATTTGTACCTGCGCCCACAATACGACGGCAAGAACAGTTGTAGTAAGATATCTGGGAAAATACTGTAATTTTATGTGTAGGTATAATTTTAGAACTTCTTACATTTTATGATAATTGATTATTAGAAAGCTAATTCTTCTGTCGCATTACATCCCACAGAGCATAAGGACATCCAAAGTATGACCGGAGAATATTCACTTAGGTTATTCAGAATATCCTATGGATACCCTAAGATATTTGTGGGATATCACTTCAAGAACTCCATTAGATATTCCTACAGAATATGTGGTGGTGTTCATGGAAAACGAGCACAAAAATACTTACTCATTACAAAAATAATGATTCTTCTGTAACTTTTGTTCTGTAAATCAATTACTTACGCTCTCATCAATATGAAAAAATTCTAGCTTATTGTTGTAGGGTTTGAATCTACAACCCTAACGTCGTAAGTCAGCATGCTAATTATTTCTCCACGCCATCAGTTTGCTACTCGTCAGCCTAAGTCTTTCCTAGAAAAGTTACGATAAGAGAGAAAAATTATCTTTATAGAGTGATTCATATAATTTTTAGCATATATTTGTAATAATAGTACTATTTATCTTACCGAAAAATAGTTACCCATACAAAATTTCATCCAGAATAGTAAGGGTTTGATCATTAAGATATCTCGCTTAAATTTCCATGGTTATTCATAACAAGAAACTCTGATAATTCACATTAAGGGCAGACAAGTACCGCCAGCTTGTTGTTGTTAATAATTTTTAATGCGATGAGAATTTCTTAGAACATTTTCTGAAATATTTTTATACATTCATTACAGTGATAGTTAAATTAACAAATCCATTAATACGCTTTAACAGTACATAGTGTTATATTTAAGGTATAAATCAATGTAAAAAAAATATCCATCTGGATAACATATATACATACGTTTGAGATATCCATTGTATGAGTGTTAAAGATATTAAATAGATATATTTGGGGATTTTGCAATGGGTTTTGTCGGGTCAAATAAACTCTTCAATTACTTTTAAAATGCTATTTTCATTGGAATTTGAGCCATTATTTTATTGTTATCGTGAAGCATCACTGTGTTACATAATCTCGCGAATCTCAACACATGATAAGTACCATTAAAATATCTGAGGGATATTTATATGATGCCCGAGATGTATTTCGGACGTTCGGGACATTTACGGGGTATCCATTGGATATCCTGTGCTGTGTGCATAGAAATAGCCAAGAGAAATACTTTTCGGAAATCCAACAGAACACTTCAGAAATTTTCCAAGAGTTATGTTGTCTCAAAAACATTTAAACATAACTTTTGATGCTATTGTTAGTGTATTTAACTGTTGAGTTATTGTCATATAAGCATATATATATACATATATACACATAGTATTATATCATGGCTCTCAACACAAAATAAGCACCAATTTCACTATCCTTGAGATATCCACATGATGTCCGGGACGTATTCAAGACATCCCTAGGATATCCTGTTTTGCTGTGTGGGATAGTAGGCATATGTTAAATGATATTTTACTGATTATTGCAATGGGTCTAATATTTTCCAGTAGATCATTTTATAGACGTACACTACTACGAGGAAATATTACCGAGTTGCAGAAAACCCGAAGATAAATAAAATAAACTGAAAATATATTCAACCATTGTCAAGAAATATTAGTATAACATATATACATTTGCAGAAATATAATATAGTAATATCGTTATTGACTAATACAACCCGTATTCATACCAGGCTTTATTATTGAAAGATTCTTGCGCCGTGTAAATAATATACACTGATCGCTGTTTATAGACGTACGACATTCTACGCCGTATTAGCTTTCCGGAATTCTATGTTATATGTTCTTTGATAACAGCTAATACTGATTTTTCTTCTGTTGTGTTTTCTGCAAATCGACACATTCGCTCACAATGGCGCACATTCAAAAAACGGGGTTTAATTAATTCATCTGTATTAGACACATATTTTTGTGTGCGTGTGACACTGACTTTTCCGCCTATTAATGTAGTTTCTGCTTTCGCAGTAAACAAATTTCCAACAGAATTTTTTAATTAAGAGAAACGTTACAAGCTTTGCTGACGGATGATAGGATATATCGATAGCTTCTTCTCCTTCCTTTTCTGCAATCCATTCCGTTTCCTTTTCTTGTTCACTAGGCACCAGACTTGTTATCATTTATGTTGATCTTGCCTTAAGGGCACCGCCTACCATACTGTAAAAATATTATGCACTTTTACAAAGCAAATCTTTGGAAACCCATTTTACAAAGAAATTTCTTGTAAAAGTACAAAATTTCTTTGTAAAATAATACAAAAGTATAAGTTTGTAAAATTACAAGGGACAGCCTAGTTTAATGTTTATAATGACATATAACGTGTATATTAAGTACCTATTAAATAAATAAATAATTATTACACGAAATTATTTTAAAAATTAAAATATTTTGAAGGAGGCTCTCGGATTCGAACCTGCAGCTTTCCCCTAGACAACTTAGACTTCAATGATATCTGATTTTAGTTTATTTCTACATTCTCAATGTGCGGTAAGTTCAATGATAATATTTTTTTATTTAAAATTTTGCACTCACTGTGAAAATTCACTTTATTCCAAAAAAAATGCTCTACAAAATAAGTAATTTTATATAACTATGTAATTTCCGTTAAACTGTGATTTTACTGGACTACATATTTTTTTTTTAATTTTTTGTAAAGGAATTTCTTGTAATTTAAAAAAACTCATTTTACAAGGTAAATTTGTGTACATTTACAAAAGTAGCCTATGTGAAACTACAAAAAAAGCCTTTCCATTCATACAAAAAAATTAGGGCAAGAACTGTTTGTACAAGCACAAGGAATTCCTCTGTAACTTTACAAACGAATGATTTTACAAGGAAATCTTTGTACTTTTGCAAGGATTTGTAAAAGTACAAACAATATCTTTGTAAATTTTACAAATTGTTTTGGTGTGCACACGCTTCAAACGCGTTGCACTATGTTCGTATATAATTCTTTATTACGAAAATGTTCCAAATGAGTCCTTTGCGTTCAGTGTAAGAAAAAAAAATACACTTCAATCTATGGCGGATAAGTAGTTTCAATGCTTCACGTCAATTAGAAAAATTATTTCGGAGTCCCTTAAAAAACCTGTTATATCTGAAAAACGTCCAATGGGATTCATGTGAAACTACTGTTAAAACACGTAATGGACTTTGCTAGAAACTATGCACCCATAAAACGATGGAGTCACCAGTGAAAGTGTCAGTTAGACGACTGTTCTACTATACAGTGACTTGCCACCGCACCAGACGAGCTGGTCAACATAGCCCTTGGCGCCGTGCCTCGTCCACACGAACACACGGCCAGTAGACGGGCGTACCTTAAATGTACGAAAAAGGCTCTGTTATTATTTACTGACGATATCTATTTTATTTACCTTACCTACCACGGAATATTTTACTATGTTATGCAATTCCCAGTTTCAATGACAAATTTAAACTATTTATGTTTATTTTTGTAATTAATTTTAGGTCGTATTCAGTTATTTTATGTTATGTCAACCAACAACCTATAATAACAAGGGAACTTACAATTTCTGAACCATAACATTCCATTATTCTTGGTCTTTTGGCTGTTTTCCTGCTTTATAGGCATTTTTCATTAATGGTGCTTGGCTCTTCAAGTGATGTAGTAAAGAGATGTTTCAGAGTTTTTTTTTCGGACGATTTAGCTGGAGGGACGACTAACTGCGTCTTCAAGTGGACAAATGAAACTTAAATAATGATATACGGACAAACACCACAGATATGGAGTTGGCGTGAGTTTGTTTTGGACTAAGAATACTTTTGGTATGTATATACATTTGTCCATCTCATAGCTTTGTTAATGACTTTCCAACTCACCTAGGATAATGTGAACGTAGGCCTGTACGTATCGTAGTAGAACATTTTGAATTACATATTCTATATGGAGACACTTATTATGGATATACTTATTTTAAAAATGTACTTACCAAAATACAAAAAAAAAGTTGTTTTGAACTACCAAAAACAGTTTTACAATTTCAGCCGTATAATTTATGCTGATGCAATAATTTCAAGAATTAAAAATCGCTGTACAGTTTCTTATCTGTCACAGTTGCTAGGAAACACTATTTTAAAATAAAAATAGTACATTTATTCTACACAGGCCAGAAGAATTCAATTTTTTTCTCAATAAAATTGGGAAACAAGTAAAGTTACAATAATACGTGTAAATGTAATTGGTTGAATGGGTTTAATGCTATTTTTAAAACGTCATTAAATTTTTCGGAAAAGAAAATATTTTGAGTGTATCAAACTTTCGTACCATTTTATCAAATCTCTATAGGCCTACACTGGCAGTACATAGTATGGGCACAAAACATTCATATCAGAGCGACCTATACCACACGCACTCGCATGTTGTAAAATTATTACCAATTTATTTACTTACAAAGTTTGTGCACTAAGCAATCCATACAGATATATTGGTCTTCGGTTTGGTAAAATATTAAACGATAAAAATAACATATAATTCATTTAATAACGATGAACAGAGTTCTTCAAAATATACTACTGCTAGGTAACGTTAATGTATACAATTTAAGTGGTTTTGTGCGAGAATTACTAAATTGACGTCCTTGTGAATATTTAGCCATTATTATAGGTGCGTGAATTTTGCATATTCATGTGGAAGTTACAGTGAAGTATATGGTATTGGCGTTCAACCTGACCTGGAATATAACCGAGAAATTCACGTACCTCTAGCCATTACATACTACCAAAAAATTATTAGGTACATAAAGATCAAAGTTGGTGAACCGAAGCCCCTACGGATAAAGTTTTTTGAGGCCAGAAACACTGAAACAGGAAAAGCACTAACATAGATACACCCAAACACTCACACATATGTGTGTTATCAAAATTATTTCATTGTCGAAGAACTTACATGAATTCTATCAATTATTTTCCATTATTAGAATAATAGTCATTTAAGTTATACTTTTAATAACTTGAGTTTAATATTTTACCAACAAAACGATACATTTGTCCACCTGAGGTACATACTTATTTACCCTTAAATAAATAAATATTTGATTTTCATTCCCAGTGGAGAAAATTACCCAGATACCGTATTGTAGTTATATGAATTGTTTTCATGAAATATAGGCAAGACATATTCTAAGCTGACAAGCAAATCGTGTAAGTACGCTAGAACATATGAATACTATTCATATTATTACAAATAGACGACTGGATATTATAAGAGTGTAAAAGAAGAGTTCGAGAATGAGCTAAAATTTATAGCAGTGTAAATATTTATAGTTTAATTAAGCTTCTAAAAATGCAGTTGTCTGTTGAGATCACGACTGAAAAGTATAATTAACGAGCAAGTCATAAGAAATATTACTATAACTTTCTTGCAACCAAACTCAATATTTTTTAATGAATTCATCAAAGTAGTTTCCAATTATTCTTACAATACTGAGCGAATTTCTCGTTTTGTATATTCTTCATTTGTGATTCACAGTCATCGAGAAATAAATGTCATTCCAACTGTTGCAATTCAATTCAAACAATCTAATAAAATATTTTATTACGCTGTTATGCTTAATACTGGCCATTTTAAAGGAACGACAGAATATGCATTTATATATTTTAATTTTCATTAATATTTATAGTTACAAAGTTTGGTCTTTAAGCGTGTTTAATTGGGGAAAAATCATAATTTTACATTCATACTAAATATGGTTAGTATTGTACACACACTTGAAAGTACACTTTCTTCTAAAAAAATTGCTCAGCCAGTTCCCCCACAGTGACATTTCAAAGTCAAAATTTGTATATTTTTAATTCATACAAAAATTTAATACCAATAAACATAATTAAATGAAAAAACTCGCACCAAAACTACATGTGATGGTCTATAGCTTGAAGCATTACAAAAATCCACTGTAAAAAATTTTTGTACGTAAAAAATTTCTAAGAGTAACAAAAAATTAGGAAATTTTTGAATTTTTATGAATACAATCATTTTTTGTAATGGATTTTCATGTGCTTCAAGCCCTAGACCGTGATAAATGGTTTTGATTTGATTTTTTTTTTTTTTTCATTTCATTGTGTTTACTAGTTTTCAAGTTTTGTTTGAAGAAAAAATGTGCAAATTTTGACTTTGAAATGCCATTATGGGAAAACTGACTGAGCTAATTTTTTTTTTCGTAAGAGAGAATTTTAACTCCCAAATAACGTCTATAAAACTAACACTATTTCGAACATTTTGAACACCCTTAAAGAACGTAGTGTTTAATAAGATACATTTATTAGAAAAATAACAATTACCGAACTTTCGCTTATTTTGTTCAACCTTTCAGCTTGGCGTGTCCTCTCATCTGTTTCGGGATTTAAGGCAAGGGGAAAAGGTCGCATTTCGAAGACAAGCAAATCAAAAGATAATTGATGGTGACGCGACCTCATTCTTTCCCAATGCACGCGCGCTCTTTTTGAACGTGAGTCATTTGGTGAACCTTTGCGAAAGGCAACAGATGTTCCCAGTCTGCAGTGAGAGCGCTTCAAGGTCAGTCTGGGCAGTGAAGGAGGTATATCGCCAGTTGTGTGGCGGTCAGAAGACGTCACCTTGGACTTTCCATCTCCAACTTGGCATTTCCAGGCAGGTGCAAAAGCTGCCAATCATGTCATTTAAAATGTCACTTCGAATACTGAAATAGTGTATTTATCACCGATTACAGATTTAAGCTCTCTGGCAGCCAGCTTTTTTTAATACATATCACGTGAAGAAAATAGCATCTGCATCTTGCATTAAGGGCACCGCCTACCACACGCTTAAAATACGTTACAGTGAGTTCGTAAATACGTTTTTTTCTTTTACGAAACTATTCTACATGTGCACAATGTGTCACTCAATGTACTAAACTAAAATACACCTGAAACGTTAACGGAAAATGGGTTTCAAAGCATCGCGCCAATTAGAAAAATAATTTAGGAGTCCCTAAAATTGAAAAAAAAAAAAAAAAATTAAAAAAGCTTCAACAACTTGTTATATCTGAACAACTACTCACGGGGTTCGTGTGAAACTACTCTAGAATCATGAAATGAACTTTGCTCAAAACTTTTCACCAATAAAAATATGGGGTCACCACTGATACTGTCAGTCAGGTGAATTATCTACGATACCACTGCACGCCGTTTCAGTGTCTTGCATTAGACGTGATACCACACCAGATGAGCAAGTCAACATCTCCCTTAGTACCGTGCTTCGCTTACACAGACACGCGGGCAGGCGCCTTAAGCAGTGTTGCTGTTTTGAAGAGTGAGAGATTTTGATCAGCGCTTAACATCGAGGTCTTTAGCGCTGGTGAGGGATTACATGACGTGAGTATGCAGCAGCGCCTGAATGAGTGGGCGGGGGAAACAGGAGATCCCCGAGAAAACCCGCCGACTAGCGGCGGCATCGTCCGGCGCGATTCCCACATGCGAAAATCCGAGGACCGACCCCGCCGGGAATCGAACCCGGATCGCCTTGGTGGGAGGCGAGAGGTCTGACCCCTCGGCCACCGCGGCCCCATTGCCGTTTTGAATTTATGTGTTTAGATATACCTGTATGTATATATCAATATAATATAATCATTCAATTCCATTTTCACCATTTTCTATACGTTCGAATAAAATTAAAGTTTAACCACGTACTAAAAATCGACGACACTTCAATAATTTCATAGCTACGGTCTTGTATTCTCAGTCATTAATAAAAATAAAATATGACTGTAAACTGCTGTACACCGTGCCCTTAAGGCACCCGTCTGCCTGGCTGCCGAACTACGCTGCAGTGGATTGAAATATATGTTTACTGAAAAAACTATCTAGCGTACTCTCAATGTACCTAAGACGAAACACGTTTCAGAGAATGTTTATAAAATACTTTCAAAACATAGCGGGCATTGGAAATACGATTTCCGAGCCATCCAAATGGCTGTAAGTGGCCTTTTCGCACAGCTATATCACATAATATATTACTCAAATTGGTACTAAACTACTTAAGAGAACTGATGTGAAATTTGGTACATAGTTTCCAGTAATAAAATAATAGGATCGTCGGTTCAAAGTGCCATAGTTGCAGCGATATAACGGAAACACAGCGCACATAGGGGCAACGTGACAGTAGGCTGCTTCGCGCCTGGGTTTGTGAGGCGGAGCCCTTAAGAGGGTCGCCTTTCAAGGTCGCCAAGCATTGTGCAGAATTTTGACCGACATAAGTCTATTAGAAAACTACCAACGTCAGTGACCTCTGCTTAGGAATAGCAGTCAAAGAAAGAACGCTGGATGCTTATAGTCCATTAAAAAATTATCCACTACATTTTAACATTCTTATCTCGTGGTACAAAACGGTGGTATGATAGTAGGGATGATAATCTTAGTTTAGAACAGGGAATCGATGGTTGCTTTGTTTGACCTCTCACCTCTAACCTGGATGACCTGGTGGGTTCGGGACCGGATTTTTTGCACTAAAATATCACATTGAATTTTTTTAATTTTTTTTAAATTGCTTAATTTTTCAGAAGTTTTTAAATATGCAAAGGAATTTTGTTGTGTGTAATTAAATATTCATATGGACGTAATCGTATCTAATTTCAGTGTTAATTATTCCATTAATGTAAGTCAGTTGGGTCTGGTTATTTATATGATTTTGGCATGCCGCTATGGGAAGAATATGAGAGGTTAAACATTGTCACAAGTGGAAAATGTAGTCACAAGTAATGTCTACATAACTAACACTATATCGTACAAATTAAAAATTACATTTTTTTGCCACAAAACGCCTTAAAAAATTAAGTGTGTTAATTTGCGGTAAAATAATTGTTTTGTATTTTTATGAAATAGTGATAGTTTTATTGATAGTACATTTGAGTACAGTTGCCTGTTACGAAACAATTATAGCTCGCATAGTTTTCCCATAACGGTGCGTCAAAGTCAAAATTTGCATGTTACGTTGCCATGCAAATAGTGAGAATCAATTGACTTAACTTAAGAGAAATAATGTACGGTTAATTAACATCCCATAAGCTACGAACTAATAATTTTGAAATATGCTACGCAATATTAAAATTTCTTTTTTAAATTGAAAATGCAGAGAAAAGTTACGAATTCACGATTCACCGAAAGTTAAAAATATTATAAACTCTAAATTATTACAAAGTAAATCGATTGGCTTTCACAATTTTCCATGACAGCGCAATATTTTAATTTTAATTTTGACGCACCATAATGAGAAAACTATGCGAGGTAAATTGATTTGTAAGAGGGAACTGTACTCGCAAGTATTGTCAACAAAAGTAACACTATTTGATAGAAAAATAAAATTACGATTTTATCGCACTTGAACACCCACAATAGCGTGGTTTACCCGCGCGTTGGAGGCTCAAAAAACGACGGAGCTGTACACTGAAAAAGAGTATAGTTGCAGGTACCATACTTCTGTTAAAATAAGGACAACAAAACAGTTTGATAGTCGGTACTGCTCTGGACAGTTCCTTCAACAATCTGTTTTGTGGAAGAAACAAAGGGTCTTGTTGCTTTTACACAATAGATGGTAACTTCTACAAAACAGATTGTTGAAAGAACTGTACCGAAAAACATACAGCTTTGTTGACCCTATTTTAACAGAAGTATGGTACCTGCAACTATACTATTTCTTCAGTGTAAGAGCGACGTTGAAGCAAGCATCAAATGCCCACAGTACTATGAGCCAAGCGCTGTACTAGCGTGTAAGATTCTCGCCGATCCATGTTTACTACTTTCATTTATTTCAAACAATTTCAAATAACTTGATTATTTTTTAACCAAATGCTCTGAAAAAATTTGAGACTGTGTACAGTCATACGATACACAATTTTGCCAGAGCGTTTTCTGAAATAAAGTACCGTTTGCTAGCAAAAAATTATTTTGCTTCATTTTGGATTATTTTGACAACAAAGTATGTGCTATTTCAGGAGCAAAAATCTAATAATCTGTTCGGTGTATTGCTAAAGAAAAATTCAGACACAAACTATGATATATAAGTGTTAAAACTGCCAGAATGAATTGTTGATACATTTATTAATTTCCGTTAAAATAATATTTTCGAAACTACAGCTAAACTAAAGAGCGAGGCCTTAAACGGTGAACATATAATTATATTCGTGGAAAGTTTGTAGCGATGTTTAGAGCACGTCTTAATCAGAGGTTCACATACATCCGGTTAGTACATTCTGAAGTACGACAGCTGGCCTCTGTAGCGTAGTCGGACAGGCGCCGCTTCACGGTGCGAGAGGTCCAGGGTTCGAATCTATGTTCAGGCATAGCTGTTGTGTTGTCCTTTCACCACGTGTAAAACCCTCTCACCTTGAAGTCCGTAAGTCTGAAAAGGTGTTTTTAGTTCTGTTGAGGGGAGGGTGGGTTAAATGGTGTTTGTACGGAGGAGTGTTAGATAATTTTCTGTACTTTTTATTTTTCGAGCCATAACAATTGTGGAAGTTGTAGGGTCCGCGATGGTCGAGGGGCTAGACCTCTCGCCTTCTACCAAGGCGACCCGGGTTCGATTCCTGGCGGGGTCGGTCCCCGGATTTTCGCATGTGGGAATCGTGCCGGACGATGCCACTGGTCGGCGGGTTTTCTCGGGGACCTCCCGTTTCCCCCACCCTTTCATTCCGGCGCTGCTCCATACTCACTTCATGTCACCCTTCACCAGCGCTGAAGACCTCGCTGTTAAGCGCTTACCAAAATATCTCACATACTCACCCATGGAAGTTGTATTATTAAAATTTTACCTTTGAAAATACATTGATGAACTGCTCGGCATAAATAATAATTTAATCTTTGATTAATTTGAAATGCATAATCATTGCAAGAGACTTTTATGTTAATTTTCAAGAATTCTCAGTCAATGATACTGCATGATAAGTTAGTAAAATATTCCATTATTATTTATACCAAGCAGTTTACCACAAATACACCCTATGCTTTGTCGAAGAAAAAATTTTGATAATACAATTTAATAAATGTTATGACTCAAAAACTTAAAAGACAATAAAATTGTCTAACACTCCCCCTTAAGGCGCCCGTCTACTGGCCGTGTGTTTGTGTGAGAGAGGCTCGGCGCCAAGGGCGATGTTGACTGACTTATCTGGTGCGGTATCGCCTCTACCGCAAGACACTGAAACAGCGTGTAGTGGTATAGTAGATCACTCGCCTGACTGACACTTTCAGTGGTGACCCCAACTTTTTAATGGTGAAAAGTCTGAAGCAAAGTCCACTGCATTCTCTTAGAGTAATTTCACACGAATCCCGTGAGTATTTTTTCCAGATATAACAAGTTGAAAAAGCTGATTTAAGCCATTTAGAGGAGCTCCGAAATAATTTTTGTAATCGATGTCATGCTTTGAAACGACTCTTCAGACATCTTCTGAAGCGTATTTTATTTTCGTACATTGACAAAATTGACATATGTGGATGGTTTCTTTAAAAAAGAAAAAAACATATTTACGAACACGCTGCAATGCATTTTAAGCGCCCTTAAGTAAGGCGGTGTTATACGTAAGGGAGATAGACGGAACTAAAACTGCACGGCGACTCCTACCACCTCGCATTAGCCCTCCTTGTAGCTGCACAAGGCGGCCGCACTTTCACTTCCTGCCCTGCACTCCCACATTTCCGCTCTGCCGAGCACTACACGACCACCTCGCTTTTTCTCCCGCTAGCCTACTTTCCTCACACACACACGTACGTCTCATGCACATACCTACCCACACAAACCACAAAAACTAACTCAATGCACTGCTTTCTACACACTTTCCTCGTCCAGCCACTATGCAATGAAACGTAAGACGCAATACAGTTATTATTTTATTTTGGAGGGTTCATTAACGTCCACCGGTTTTATGACTTTAGGCATATTAAGAGGCGGCTTACATACTACCTTAACCTAAGTAAATGACACAAACATCCACGTCCGTGCAGGACCTGTTGTACTATAGGCCGACATGTTACCAACCACACTACGGTTTTTAACCGAAATATATTTAAGGGAATAAATAAAAACTTGAAAAATACATTTGTCTAGTATTTCCTTAGGCTAAGCAACCTTTGATTAAATTGCGGAATCATTATATCATATTAAAAAGATACATAGATTTCTTCTTTATACAGGTGTTTCAAAACATAATGTCAATATTTTGGAGGAACAATACCCACGTCGAGAAAAATAAAAATAATATTATTGTAGCATAGGTCCTAAATGCACCATATTTGCATCGTAGTTCACAGTACATGATGCATAATTGCATAGCGGATTGTATATGCGATTATAGCGCAAATATATTATGTATGAAACAGTGTTGGTTTTGTAGGCGTTGCTTCGGAGTATATTATCCTCTGACAAATAAAATTACGTCAACCAGTTTTCCCATAGTGACATATCTAAGTGAAAATGTTCATGTTTTAGTTCATACACCCCTCGTAAACCAATTGACATAATGAAACAAAATAATTCTCAGTGAAAGTACATGTCACGGGATAGGGTTTTAAGTATATAATTACCTAATACAAAATATTATGGTATTAAAAATTTTTACAAAAATTAGACTTACCAACTTTTTCGACTAAGCGGGCGATATTTACATTGAGCTACAATGCAGGCATAGCTGTTGAACTTCTAATGTACATTTAGGCAGCAATCAGAAAAATTAAGAAAACAAAAAAAAAGGCTGATTGTGACCTAACTACCATCAGTTGTGGATACTTTGACTGCATGGCTGTTATTGACCGACTCAGAATTTGTTTTCGGACAATTTAATGAAGAAATAAATACGTATACGGTCAACGCTCTCCTTGGAGTCAAAGTATCCGCATATGACGGTATCCTAGGTGTTAAAAATTAAACTACCATATTTGTACTGTAGCGCATGGTAAATATAACTGACACTATAGACTAATAGCAAATTCCATATTATTCTTCTCGGAATTTCATGAAAGCGCAAAATAAAATAATCAAATAAGGCGACTGAAACCAAGCCTTAAGGGGCCTCCGAACCTGAGCTTCAAATGCGTTGCACCGAATTACTAGTCTTTTATGACGAACCTATTTAACGCGCGTTATATT
This sequence comes from Medauroidea extradentata, assembly GCA_003012365.1. Lineage (NCBI taxonomy): Eukaryota > Metazoa > Arthropoda > Insecta > Phasmatodea > Phasmatidae > Medauroidea > Medauroidea extradentata. The sequence goes on along the minus strand of PNEQ01102602.1, from coordinate 3,884 downwards.
TGAATGTCTACTAAATGAACACACACTTCAAACTACGTCGCTATAGTTTTAAAAATTCGGCACGTTTATTAGTAACATAATTTTTGTCCCCTCAAAATGGCCAAAACGGATTTTTCAAACGGCAGTATTCGGAAAAATAACAATGGGATTCAGAAGAATACAGAAACAAGAGCTAGACCTTGAACTATGTTGGTAACTGCTTTAAGTCCCATAGGGAAAATAATAGTAGTAAAGTACTGCACGTCAGCTTAGTGGCGATTATACATTACAGACGTCGGTCAATGGCGCTCTGAACGCTTCTACCTCACACACACAAACACAGTCTATTTAGGAAGGTACCTTATGGCCTTGTTACCAAGTTTTGCAGTGATTTAGAAAATATTTTTTTTATTGCTACCTAATACTCACTCAAAATTTCGCCTCGCAGTTTTGACACTTATATGTTATAATTTGTAGCTGAATTATTTTGAAGAAATGTACTGAACGGATTTTTAGATTTCATCACCCAAAGTACCACGTTTTTTTGTCTTGAAGATAAGCAAAAATGAAGCAAAATATATATTTTTTTTTTTTGCTGACGAATGGTACATTATTTTTAAAAAACGTATCAACAGTATTGTGCATCGTGTGACTGCATATTGACTCAATTTTTTTCAAAGCTTTTGGCTAAATAATATTTCAGTTATTGTTGCCAGTCTGAAAAAAAAAAACTCGGGAACAAGCCCTTAACGACTTATTCACCGGCTGCCGTATGAAAGCCAGTGCTACCCTGTCTAGAAGTTCTTCGCACTCCCAGAGACAATGGCAAACATGTTACTAGACGGTTCTGGATGATGTACCTCATTCTCTACGCTTATTGCTCTTGCACATTTAGCAATGTCAGGCAGCGGTGTAGAGTGACATATCTCCACCACCTCAGCAGCAGTCGCAATAAGTGAAGACAAGCACACGGTCGCTCAAAATGTATTAGGAGTTAAGTTGAATGGCGGTTTCATATGCGCAGACAGGCGCCTGGCTTGTAACTATATATTAAGGCGGCCGCCTACCCGCGCGTGAGAGGGTCAAAAGCGACGGAGCAGTAAGGTCGACCTTGAAGCGCGCATCAAAGGCCGCATCGCCTCAACGAGCCAAGAGCTGAACTAGCGTGCAAGGTTCCCGCCGAACGGTTTTTGCTATGGGACGTTAAGTGGTGACCATATAATTTTATTGGTGGAGAGGCTGTAGCAAAGTTCAGTGCAGGTTGCAACCTGAGTTTCACATACACCCAGTTAGTACATTTTGAAGTACGGAAGTCTGAAATGACCGTTTTTAGCCATGTAGGAGGGCTTAGAAACAGTATTTTTTTAATGAGGTTCCGACCTTGTCTGAAGTTTCTTTTCTTTTCGTACGTTGGCACAATGGGCACACGTGGAACATGTTCGTAGAAAAAGTCTGTTTACGAACACACTGCAACGTATTTGAAGCACGTGGTAGGCGGCCGCCTAAAGGATACAGTATGCCATGCTATTGTGAACTGTAGGAAATAATTATGAGAAGATTCTGTTTGGTCTACATGTGATATGATATATGGTTTCGAGGGAAATGACACGGGAGCACTATAAACCATAGTAACACATTTGTGGTATCGCTATGTGAATAGACTATGGGAATGTTGTAAAGCTGCCCATTGCATCAGGAGTGAAGCCACGATTTTGTTGCGATAAGATATTTGCACCTTCTGGTTTCAATTTTTATGTGCACATATTCAGCTATGTTTAGTGGTGAACGATTGGGTGTTTTAACTCTCATTTGTCGAAGCGTTCTACTGTCAAACCACAGTAGTGTGATGTCACAATAACCTTATTATGACTGGTGCAGTCAAACGAGAGACGTGTCTGAACAAAGACACACTGCCTATAACCATTAAGCATAGCTACCGATGTGCACTTCAGTTGTTGGAACTTTCTGCGACAAACTCGCGGCTCTAATCATGAGTCGATAGCAAGGCATAGGGAGATACATGGAGCCGAGTACATTCGTGTCAATATGGCCTTGGAGTTTACGTACGGTAAGGATTAAACATGAAAGTGGTTACGTGGAGATCAGGCTGCCAACATGGACCTGCAGAACGTTGGTATGTTTGACGCTACCCAAAACGTCAAACAAGTAAAAATATTTATCAACGGTTGAAATGTACAGCTCATTGGTAAGTCGTTCTCGTGCCTACTCAGCATTCTACAATGGTTTCCGGAATATTTTAAGTATAACTACTCCGAAATTAACGTCTTAACATAAATTTACGAAGAGAATTATCTACTTTGTTCTACCATATAATCACGTGTTACAGTTTACATCATCAAATGAAATGTTAATTAGTTACTTAAGTCAGTTAAATATTTTCATATAGTTTAAATTACCACATTATTTTTATTTGTTAAATATCTTTGAGAAGGGGTTTGGAGATTAAAGCTGAAACCCAGGTGAACCAGCTCCCCCCCCCCCTCACACACACACAACATTTCTTCTAGCTGCTGAATATTTGTGTTCTACATATATTTCCACTGAATGTTTCAGATTGAAGAAGTCCAAAAAACGTTTGTTTAAAGTTTCAACGTACAAATTTTGAAGTAGTTCTATTCATGTACTTTATTCGTGTGAAAGCGACTACAGAAAATTTTAAACGATTTTTATAATGGGGGCGAATAATAAACAAAATAAGTATTTTGGAAATACACGATTTTCCGCAATAGCGTATGTGAAACACTTCATTAGTTTGTAAAAATGCGCAGTGGTGTGTATACTCACCCTTGTTTTCATGATTCATTAATAACATATAAACACATAAAAGAGGACTATTGTCAGGTGTTTTTACTGTTCAATGATCGCTTAACCACACGATATATTTCAACTATGATCTGTATGTTACAAGAAAAACCGTGCCGTTAGATAGAGCTACCTGATTAAATAAAGAATGTGGATTATCTCAGGAACCATTTAAATATTCTTATATATTTGGTGTATAAGGTATGCTGTGGTAGTGCCTGTTAACATACGACAAATAAGTTAATTGATTAAAGCAATTATAATTGGTGTAACAACCGTGAAAACAGTTTTAGTTAGTACGCCCTGTCACTCGAAATATTTGACAATTCCCTTGTTTTACAGTGTAATTGGTTGCGTGAAAGGAAGTGCCGAGGAAGTATCTTATGTTTTTTTAATTGTTTTCTATAGGGATCAGGTCTAACTGTTACAGTTTTCGAGAAAAATGTAGCCGCAAAAATAACATTAACTCTTAAGAACTGCACAGAAATTATTTGCGTTAGAAAAAAAACTTAGGGGATTTAATTATGATAGTAACTTCTTGAATATTATGTTGTATATTTCTAATAATCAACAATATTTGGCTGAGTGTAAACCCGTGGTTTAACTCGATTTTTGGCGGTCTGTCGATGTGTGTTGGCCCCCTCACAAAGTTTGCTCATGGGAACAGATGGTCACAGTGCTGTGTGTCGCGGCCCTAAAGGCGAACGACCGGTACAAACTGGTTATCTTTCTTCTCGTCATTTAGTCCATTAAGTAAAAGGACAATGCACTAATTGAGCCTGTCTCGGTCCTTCGCCTATGAAGTCAGCTAGTCGAGTCTCTTTTCCTAGCGGAATATTTGTGGAAATGGAAATCTCCCACGTTCAGAATGGATGCGAAGTCATTGCGTCCCCCGTGCTTAAAATGATGATATCTAGACTTATAACTGAGTTGATATTCCAAGTTTAAAATATAAATATCATACGAAGAGGTTACCTGAGGGTCAGGGTATCGCACCCGGGATGCAGACTTACGACTAGGCTCCTGTAGGCACCTGCTTGCACCCCGGATGCGGACTTACGACTAGGCTCCTGTAGGCACCT
>PNEQ01102596.1:0-12388 GCA_003012365.1 Medauroidea extradentata | reverse complement strand
TATATATATATATATATATATATATATATATATATATATATATATATATATATATATATATATATATATATATATATATATATATATATATATATATATATATATATATATATATATATATATATATATATATATATACACACACTTCTTGTTGTATACTACATACCTAGTAAATATTTGCACTCTCAACCCAAATGGAAATAATATATAAACTGTGAAGTGGCCAGCCTGCACTTGGGGTATAATTTTTCAATAAGTCAGTTGTGTGTTTTAGGGTCTTCACTTAGAGTCCCTGTTAATGTTTCATTTTTTTACAAAAATAATGCTAGCCAGTGTTACTGACACTTCAGAACCAAGAGCTGGTCAGTCTAGCGTCAGTTAAGTATAGGGCAGTGATGATGCCTTTATTATTTTCAAAGGCCCCAGTGCATTGCCCGGCCTCTCTACTTTAGTCCATTGCTTGAAGATGATTAAACGCCTAGTGTTTATACAATTGTAAGTCAGTAGTAGTTGTTTCAATAAGAGTTCCATGTTTGTTGTTTTAAGCCTTATAATCTCCTAAGAAAGTAATTCGGCTAATAAATTTAAATATTATAACTTTGCTGAACAATAGATCACCTATAAAACCCAATCTATAAATGTAAAACCGCTATTGGGCCTGGTGAAACAATACGGCAACAGAAAACAGCGTCTGGATATGCAATTGCTAGTTATTAATCTTTCCATTGTAATATTTTTAATGTCAAATAATGTATTCTCAAGCTTTAAGTTGAAATTATTTTAAGGTATGTTTTCGGACGGCACGTGAATTTAAAATATATATGTCTTGTGTGGACTTTTCTGAAATTGCATAATAATTCAAGCAACTTTGGACTCTTTAGAAATTTTACGAGAAATTGATCCTTTAAAAGTTATGGCAGTTGGAAGTTCTCGGTGTTTATTTTAAAGATGTTTATATGAGTTCGGCCAGCCCAGTCATGGTGCCACGGGGGCGACATCGATAGGGGTTCACAAAGGGCACTGCAAAGTTTACGGCCAGCAATGTCTGATGCCAAAACATTATTTAATATATTTTTTTTATTGTAATAATTATTTAGTAAAATAATGAAATATATCATTGTGCTCAGCAGAATTTTGCCGATTTTTCAGTGATTTTAATTTGTTAGTTTGTATCCAGATCGGTTACTTGGTCTCACTAGAATGTTATAGAACATTTAACCGGAAGGAAGGCCGCCATGGTACTTTGGGATGCCATTGCAGTTGCCATAGCTGGTCACTTTGTTCTTGACTGCCGAAGAGGCCAGACGTGTGTCGCGTTGCGAGAGTTCAGCGCGTGGTAAGCCGAGGGGCGTGAATGAAATCCATGGGGCAGTGATGGAAGGCGGTAAAAAAACCTGCTAGTATTTCTCTTTATTAATTTACTCTATTTCATTTTATGTAAACTTACGAAGATACCGACCGCGTAGCCAGCCCACTATCGGTTTCTGAAGTTATGTTTTAGTTCAGCACATGCTTGTTTCCTTTGAGTTTGGCTTAGTTTTGATTCAGTTATTTTTCAGTTTTATTTTAATTTTATGTAAAAGAGAAGTGTATGTACCGATGTAAGCACGGTTGCGCGAGTTTTTGAAAAAAAAGAAGAGGTAATAAATATGAGCTGTTGATTGAACCACGTGTTTGACTACCGCTCTGTATGCGTCCACCCTTCGATACCACTAAATCCTGAGATAAGAGTAGCTCACTGCTGAAACCAGTGCATTTATGAGAACTGATCAGTCTACATAATTTTTAGTATTGTAACCAAACTTGTGGGGCATACTACTGAAGAGCATCGGTGCCATCACACAACATAAAGAATAAGTAATAATAAACAAACATGGGTAAGTGTAATTGCAAAGATCAACTTTAAATAATTTTGGTAATACATATGATTAAACAAGAACACTTTAATGCCCGGAAATTACACAGACATAAATCTTTTGTGCTTTTTTTAGGTAATAAGTAGACATACTTTTTGAAGCTGACAGGCACAAAATTTCACGTGGATTTGGTATAAAATGGTACAACTTACTTGCTCAAAAAACATTAAACATGCTTTTTTCGTAGAAAAGAATTTACTGAATTGGCACCTTGAAAAAAGGATGTTCATACGGTATATAGACCTACAACAAGAACAGTGTTGACCCACAAATTCTGTTAAAATAAATGGTAGGTCAGGATTTTTTATTTTATTTTCTGTAGTACTTTCTTCTGGACAAATTACCTGCTTCTTACTTAGCAACTGTTTTCTGTACACATGCCAAGTCAAGCTGATGAGCGGTCGCTATCAAGGCTGAACGTTTTTCCAGTTCCAGTCTTCTGAAACACATCTTAATATCCCATTGTTGTCGGTGGTTATCAGCAGAGTTTTTTAATTCCAGCATTGCAACGTATTAAATATACGCACAGAATATTAAAGTTTACACCTTATAAGAATCAAAAACACACAAAAATCCTCAGTTCACAACAGGGCAGTTCTTTGTTTTGGTTTCCGGTACAGGTCAACTGATAATGGTGCTGTTGTTAGTTATAGAAATGACACAATTTGAATATAATAAAATAGTTAACCAACTAATGCTGGATACGGAGCCGTGGTGATATATTACGGTTCCTCCAAATTGCTTACTTATTTTCACATATACTACACACTATTTTCAACATTGGCGATGTAAGTTAACAGATTTCTTGTTCAGGTCTGCCACTACTGCTTAATCAGGCCACACAATCACGTCTAGTTGTTTTAAATGGTGTGTTATTTTGGCATGTGTTATAAATATTGGTAGCTTCAGCTGCCAAAATACGGAATTCTTATATGGGACGGACGTTAGTATTGTTTTGATTTTAATTTGATTACCGGTAGAAAAGTTAATTAAATTACAAGCTGAACGAGTTTTTTGAGATTTCCCCCAATTTATATTTTCCTACTATTTACACTTTTTTCTGTATTCCCCTGAAAACTGTAAATAAGGGGTTTTTGTTTCACTGTAAATAAAGTTATGTATGACAATAAATATTTTAAATCATTATTAAAATGTAATTAACCTATAGTTTACTATGCAATTGTACAAGATTATGAGTAGTTTTGTAGACGTAAGGTACGTAATGTGTGTGTGATGTTGGGAGACTCACTCAGTGGTGCAAGGGGCAGGGTGAGAGAGTCCTCGTGCAGCCAATGATGGGCAGTGAACTGTAGCTGCAACCTCTGAACTGTAGACTGGCACACCTCCAGTTGCTGCTGTAGGTGCCTGGCCATCTCGCGGTGCCTCCAGCTAGCCTCGAGTGAGCTAGTCAGGCCACTGGCCTGTGCCAGTAGTGCCTCTGTCACCAGTCCACGCTTGAGGCAGCCACCAACTGCCTTGCAGCACAGCTCCTCCAGACCCACCTTGCTCTCTGCTCCTATATCCCGTAACTCCACTTCCACTGCAACAACACACAACATTCTCTACTTTACACACACACTACCACAACTGCAACACAGTATAGATACTCTGTACTCATGATCAGGGTTAATAATACTGAATATGCACCTTTGAAACACAGGCAAAATTTCCTATGCACTGCTCATAAGATAGTATTTCATTTTGAGTATACAACTTATCTAGAGTCCTTCATAACCAATTAAATTGTATCAGTTCACAATGATGCCTTACATAGTAACAAAATGATTTCCACAATATTAACTACTCAGAAGCCTAGCTAGTTTACTTCTTGCTTACTTCTTAGATTGAAGCAAGGCAATCTGGAATGGAGAAATATGGTTGAAGACGTAATAACACTCAGGTATATTATGTGCAGTATATACTTTAGCCAAATAAATGGTGACAAGCAATACAAATATTTATAATACACACAATAAGTTCAGTGTCTTATGAAGATTATTCTATGGAACTAAAAATGTGAATGCTATATAAGCATTCAAACTTTACTAATTCTTGGATGACATTTTCATACACCGTTCACTAAACCAAATTAATGCAGCCTTAGCTCAAGACAACATCTTTCTATGTCTGTTCAGTATTGGTATAAAAAAATTACCCTACAATAGTAACCAATATATTTGTCATCACCACTCACAGCCATATCCAAAATAAAATATGTATGTGATCTTTGAACATTCCTGCAATGGGTTCTTATAACATTACAGTTTTTTTGGACGTATGTCCTTGCGAGCGAATTTTGCAGTATTGCAGAATTACCCACAGAAAAAAAAACAATAAAGGAAGGAAAGCTAGTAAGCTCTAGTCAACAAACATAAAAACTAAACAGATAATTCCTGAAAGGAATTTATTCATGTCCCAAAAGAAGACACACATACACAAAATCAAAATAACACAAAATTAATTTCTACGTGGAATATAGTCGACTGGAGAAAAACTACACAAAAACAACAAAAGATAAACAAATTATAATAAAAAACCAACAAAAATAGGGTGTGTGAAAATGGCATCAAATGGACGAACGACGGTGACAAAACCAATAACACGCACCCGAATGGATTTTAACACAGGCAAGACACAACGCAGACAAAAAAAGACAAAAAGTAGTAGGCTTCTCAAGATGACGAAAGATGCAATGTTTCAGGAACTGGTACGTGTTCTCGTCTTCAGGCACTTGTGCAGACTGCGGAACACCAGCAGACTGACTTGTCAGTCAACTGCGAAACATATCAAAAATAGACATTGCACATATCTATGATGGCAATTTATTAGTTTACGTCCAAACTTCTTTGGCGCAACTGTAGTCTTAATGTTCTTCTTAGTGTGTCTACGGGTATATACAGCAATGCTATGCAGTACTGCTGTTGACACTTAGAGATGGGAGTCGCGACAAAATTCTGTCGCTGCGACAAACTGCGACAGCGACACGAAAGTCGCAGTTCCAAATAGCTGCGACTTTGTCGCTGTTGAATTTCGGTAACAAAATTTTTTTTAAAACCTTCGTCGATGAAAGTTAAGATTACTCATTACGTAAATAAGAAGAGTAGTGAATCATTATGCTGATATACTGATTTTACAATTTTATATTGTGTAATTTTTTCTACAATGGATTACAATCGTAAACATTATATGCTAGAACCGATAGAATAGAGTCACAGTCATAAAATGTATATCTTATTTTTGAAATTTCTATTCTGCAAATCGTTATATATAATCGAAACAATATGTTCTGGTAATTTTGAAGGAAGCAACGCTTTTGAAACATGATTAATTATATTAGTTTGCCTTTTTTGTTCACGAACATAAAACTTAATAACTTTTAAAAATGTTCGTGAACAAAAAAGGCCAACTAATATAAATTAATCGCGCTTCAAAATAACCAGAACATAATGTTTCGCGTGTCGTCACTATCAGCGACAACTTCTATGTCGCATGACATGCAGTTCCTCCTCGAAGAGCGACGCACTGTCGCGTGTCGCACACGCCACTTGAACAGCTCCACCGTTCTCTGCCGCGACTCACAACGCAGCAACTTGTAACTGCTTCGTTGTCGCGGCTAGGCCGTGTGAGCGACCGACTGATCGCTTGTCCCGGCAAACATCGTGCAGTGACAAGCTACAGCTGCGTCGTGACCTTGAGTCGCGGCATGGAGCGATGTAGCTGTTCAAGTGGCGTGTCGCATATACACCTAGCAGCGACAGTGTGTCGCTCTTCGAGGAGGACTGAGCAACGAGGGGAAAGCTTGTCGCATGTCGCAGCTATTACGGGCTCGGCCCAGTGCGTCAAGCTCGTACAGAAGACTACGATGAAATGCTTAGCCGACTGTTGGTTGATTTTATTGGATTTTAGATGCCAAAAGCAATACAAATATTTTGAGAAATTTCTATAAATATTAACGTTTATACGTATGACAAAATATTTCATTGAAATAAAATTTTATATCTTTCCTCCAACGCACAACAAATTATGCAGTTAACCCTTTGTTCTCATCCAGTGATATTTGTCATAGCAGTACGTAAAATAAATCAATTTATAAATATTTTCGTTCTGAAATTCAATGACAGTTTTAATGTAAACGCACAGCAAGCTTCTAATCTGCAGGAACTTATGGTACGGGAAGAGGGAAACAGATGGCGACACAAGCGGTCGTAGGTATCGAAGTATCGATGACGAGAAACCAGCTTGTCGCTGTTTCGGCCCGACCCTGCGACTTTTAGACACGGTCGCAGAAGCGACATGCCTTGTCGCAGCGACAAAATAGCTGCGACAGTATATTTTCCCCATCCCTAGTCTATGGGTATATACAGCAATGCTATGCAGTACTGCTGTTGGAATTGTGAAAATAGCTAAAAGCAAAAATATGTAGGTCATATTCTGCATTTTACGTTACAGATAATGAAACGTCTTATATCTGCAAATAAATGTGACATTTCACCAATAATTTAGAAAAAAATAGTATTTAATAAACATATTTCACAACATCATAAACATAACTAAAAATTTATTACAAAATAATTCACCCCACATTCTTACTATTTATATAGGAAATTAGAACTTGCTTGACTAAACTAGTCTATTATTGAGATTTCTGTAAGCTAAACAAGGGCTCGTTAGCAAAAGCTTAAGCAGATCATAAAAAAAATGTTTTAAAGGCCTATTAGTCTGCAACGAGGTAAGAAAACATTTTTTCTTTCCGAGAGAAAAACCATGTTGTATCAACATAAAAAAAATTAAGTGTTTCTAGGTATAATATAAACAAAACAGTCACTCTACGATATAAAAAAAAATTGTTTCAGTTTTCAAAAAAGTTTTACCAAACATACTATATTAAAATTAGCGTTAAATACACCCAACTCAATTGGTTAAGATACATTTCAAACCTCAATAAAAACAATTGTAATAGACAATTGGACGATGATATGCATAAACCAGCTAGGCGTCAATCGTGTTGCGTAATATAGATGAAAACGTTTTCAGTTTTAAAACTGTCACAATGTATACTGGTCCTGTAGCGTGTTCAAAATATTTCGTTTATAAGACTAAACTAAAATAGGCCTACTTCTCGTAAGAACTGCTCAAAGCTAAAAATATTTAAACACATTGTTATTTACAAATGATAAGTACCGTGTGATTTATGTTTATTACATTCATACATCTATTCCGTAAACAGAACTGGAAAAAAAAAAAGTTTGATAAAATAACCATATTTTAAGAATACAACACACTTCAGTAACCATTATAAAGTGGGCTAACATATTCACGGAATGTTAAAATTTTTTAGAAGACAGATTTACACTTTATTTTTTCTTACGAAGTTTGCGAAGTTATATACTTACATAAAATATTAGTTTGTGTAAGGATTTAACGAAAATAGTTGTTTTACCTTAGAATCTTACGGGTATTGGGATTTGCAGTAATTATATATGACAAACGTCCCAGAGATCACACTTTTTTTACGAAACAATTAAAATGCCTTTGACCTGAGGAGAACCCCCACAAAAAATTTCACCATTCTAGGTCCAGTGGTTTGGGCTGCAATTTGAAGTCAGTCAGTCAGCGTTCATTTTTATATATATAGATATGAAATACCCTATAACTAGTAATAGTTATACAACCCTTAACAACACATAATATGTTAAATTATGCGGAATTAACACTGTACATGCTACATAACAAAAAAGAGAACAATTATACAAAAAAACAAAATATTCTTGTTAATATCAAATCATCGCAAACATTACAAAAGGAACATATTTTAAAATGTAGAAGTATACCTGTTACATTGAGTCCAATTCTTTGCAATAAAAGACACAGCGCCAATCCAAGAGTCTGTGAAGTTACACCAAGCATCTGCCTGCTGACGTAATCTGCTGTGAATCTCCGAATAGGTTTGCTCAAGTGGTCATTATCATAGGCCACAATGATGCCCCTAGCTGCCTGACTACACAGCATGAAGAACTCCTGCATTGTCTGAAGGCGTTTCAAAAGGAAAATGTCATCTAATACACTGCGTGTTGTATCATTAAAAACTGGGGCCTGAAAAAAATTAAGAATGAACTGAAGATTAAAAACAAATAATTTTTGATAATTCATACAAAATCATTTGTCCTTTTACACTGTGGTCATTTGGGTTTACATAGCTATGCAGTTTGCGAAATCAATATACTGGAGAAAAAACAAATGTACTAAAACTCTTAAAATAAATATATTATCTGAAGTTCTCCCAAAGCTATGTATGCCTCTTAATGAAATGCACTTTAAAACTTCACATATTTTAATGCATTTTAGACTGATTTTGAAAAGGGAACTCGTAGAAATTCAAATTAAAACCTAATGCAAATCAATCCTAACCTGAATTTATTCTTTACCTTCAGAAGCCAACATTCAACACACATTTCAAATTAAAAATATAAAAAATTTATATTATACAACTGCTCATCTACTTACAAACACATATGTACAAAGCTTACACTTACGTTAACAGACTAACAAACAATTTAAATAAAATAATTCATTACACTTAGGGTTAGAGTACATTCAACGGTGTAATTTTTTTTTTTTTATGTTCACAGACCCAAAAATGGTCATTAACACACAGCTCGCATATTGAAGCTTGACAAGGACATTTTGGTATGAGCAGAAAACAATCTATCAAAATTACATGTTGACAACACAGCTGTTTGGTTGGTGTGGCATGGCCCATCAATATAGCTCATATCCTAAGGCTCTAAGAAAATTACTACTACTTTGTTGTGTTGTACTGAAGGAATCCGAACACTAATTAAAAAAAAGTGTGTCACAATGGTTCACTTACGAAATCATCTGAGCATTGAGGTCCTGGGCATTTTTAAGTATGAGATGATGCAGCAGTAGAATGTTAACGTATTTGGGAAGGGGAAGGAAAGAGGTGACAACAGGCGTTATTAAAAAAAAAGTAACTATGTTAGTTTGCAGAGTGTAGGGTTATGAGTTGAGGACCCATTTGCTAGGTTAGATTATCTTGAGAGTAACACCAATTTAAGTTAACATACAGACACACTTCAATACAAAAGTTGGCACAACTAATTCTGTCTGCTGTATCTCAGTACATCAATCACTGTTGGCCCTACGATCAAGAAACTTGATTATATTAATGCCCTGTGTGCTGCCCATACCATCATAAAGGACACACAGAACACTAGGCATACCTCTTCAAATTGCAGAGATGCAAGTCACACTAGGAATTAACACTGTGGGTGGCATGCCAAATGAAATATTACAGCTGTAAGTCTAAAAGTGAACCTGCCGCAAAGACCATGAAACTGCATTTTAATGTAACATGCAAGGCTCCTACTTGCAAGATGCATTCATTAAGGTGGTTACTTATCAGGCACTTTTAATATGTTGTACCATGTCTGGAGGAGCATTTATTGATAGAAATATTAAATTTCAATGTTTCTATATGAAAAAAAAAATATATATATTAAATTCTATACAAAGATGAAATGGCAAGACATCACCTCACCAACCAAAATTTTTTCGCCCAACAACCCAAATCTGAAAAACACCAATTAGATTCTGTTTGATCACAAGAAATGGAGCACGGAACACTACACACACACACACACACACACACACATATATATATATATATATATATACACATACACACACATAAGATACAGACTTGCAATGGTCTTCAGAAAAAAAAGTCCAACAAAATTGTAATTTTCACCACTTGCACCAAACCAAAGCTTGCTAGTACGTAAAAACACTTTGGACAGTCTGGCCAGTAATCCGCACAGCACTTCAAGTATGGCACAACACAACCACACCATTCAAATCACTGGCTGGAAACATTAAGGAAATATCAACTCAACAACACACATTAATAGCATGTATTTTTTATATTAAAACCACTATGCTTCTGAAAACATCTCTATTGCATCACACAACTGGCATTTACCTCAAAAGGAATAGTATTGTGTAAACTAAGGATGAGGAACCAGCATAGGAAAGTTAGTATGATGGAGCAAGGTGGGGGTGGGGAAATAGACGTAGCAGGCAGACATACAAGGAAAAGTAGATGGGCTAAGGAAGAAAGATGGGATAGGGGAATGAGATGGGTTGGGAAGCGAGATGGGATAAGGAAGTGAGATGGGATAAGGAAGTGAGATGGGATAGGGAAGTGAGATGGGATAGGGAAGTGAGATGGGATAGGAAAGTGAGACGAGTGAGGAAAAAGCCGGCTTTTCACTGGTGCGTATTCGAACGTGTCTCCCTTCTGCAACGTCATACCTGACTTCCCTGTTTGGGGGGGGGGGGGGAGGATAGCAACACATGCAGCTGTGGAAAGGGCTTGTTTGGTGTTTTGAAGTCAAGTTTAGAAGGATCGCCTTGGAAGCGACCTTAGAGGGCCATTCAGAGGGCCATGTGCGTCTAGACCAATCATGCCGCCAGACTACCTGGGTTGTGTGTGGGAAGGACCGGGCAGTGGAAATGGCTGTCACACTGAGGAGGAAAGATAAGCTTGGTATTCCCCACACTCGTACAATGATAGGCTTTAAAAAACTTGCAATATACATGGGGTTATATTTTTATAATTTTATACGAACACATTTTGATAATATAATCGACCAGCTATTACACTGTTTATATTTTCACGGAAATTATGGTCTCAGAGATGCCAAAGTTAAAGATTAATAAGCAAACATGTTAATTTCAAAGTAGTTATTATTGCAACTCTTCAGGTGTTAGAAACGTCGTGAACATTGCTGGTTAAGTTCACTTTTTTTGGGATACTCCCATTACATTCAATCACTGCTCCATCCTCATCTCACTTCACCTACATCTACAGCATAAAAAAACTGCCATATTTCAAAGAAATAGCACACGTGACTTTTCTTTACGCAACATATTTAATGTTGAAGCACCTCATAATTGTGTTGAAAAAAGAAAGCAAGAATTTCTTAATTAATGTATTTTATAATGTAGCATTTTCAAAAATTTAAATTATTATCCATTCGTAAATTATGCTGAAAACACAGACAAAAAATGGTCATTTAAACAGACGTAATGCAAATTCGTGTCAAATATATTATTACACAAAAAAGAAATTGCGTTGACTTCTTTTAAAAGAAAACATGTTGTTTAAGTAAACATCGCATCAGTTCCCAATTAAGGCTCAGCTTCAGTCGCCATATTGAGTTTTATTATTTTTCGTTTTTTTGGAAGTCTGAGAAGAAAAATGTTAAATTATATTTACTTTGTGCTACAGTGCAAACATGGCGATTGGGCTAGTAATGTATATTTACGTCGCAATTTACCGGGTAAATTAGGAATACTAAAAAAAAAAAAAATTGCCACACACATTGCGGCATAATTATAAGTTACCAGCTAAATCGCAAGATCTGTACTGTAGCAAACTGTAAATATAATTTGAGGTACAATTGCGTATTTATCATTTTTCTTATTAGAATTCCCCCCCAAAAAAAAAGCAAAAATAATAAAATTCAATATGGCGACTGAAACCAAGCCTTAACTTACAACTACTGTATTTTGTTGAAATTCACTGAATTTATGGCTTCTTATTGAGAAATACAATGAATGGTTATTTAGTGTTTCTTTGCAAAATGCAATAACCAAGGTAACACTTATCATTTCCCACAAAATATATATGTTAAATCATTGAGTGGATTTGCACGAACTGTTAAGTACCACATAAACAATTATTTTGTAAAAATTCCATCCAACATGAAATACTATTCAGTTATACACACTTCAAACTGTAAAAAAAATTACATTCTTGTGTGTTCAGCAGCTGTTATTTAGGTTAATATTTATTTTCGCATGGTACAAATTACAGATTTTTTATGCTGGCCAAATTTACACATTCAATGCTCGGTGAGTGATAGCTACAGTTTTAAAAATTAAACAATCTTATCATTAAGTTCTTTTCATGTACACTGAACACACTCTTACTGCATTAAAAAGAACTATAAAAAATTATCATATGCATCGAAATATTCTGATAAATACTTAGTTAACTTAAGAGCCTACAGCACACAACAAACTTAAGGAGATTAGAATAGCTTTAAATATTAAATAACTCTATATATACATATGTTAAACAAATCACTATGTCCGATTCTGGTTTATGTTAATGTTTTGTCCTACATGTTATCTTATGGTCATCGGGTACTCGATGTCATCATGCACACCCAAACACACCACTGGAAAGCCAGCTAAAGAGCAGAACTAAGGTAGGGTGGCAGACGTGGGAAAAGTAAAGGTTTGGGGAAGGGTGACGAGGGGAGGAAAAGGAGAAAGGAGATGGGGAGGGATGAAGGGTGTGGGGATGGCCAAAGGATGAGGGGTGGTCGAGGGCTGGAGGGAAACTGTCAAGGAGTAAGGGGGAACAGTCGAGGGGTAAGGGA
>PNEQ01102595.1:0-12388 GCA_003012365.1 Medauroidea extradentata | reverse complement strand
CGTACGTTCAGCTTATCAAAAGATTACTGGCTTTTCCTTGTACGCGAAGCTACTGCCCTATTTGACTAAGCCAATAAGAATACCGCTATTTTAATATTTGATGCACGTTATTGGTCTATAGACAGCTACGTTGTGTCAGTGTTTTCAAGGCTATGTTGGCACAAAACATTTTCGCGATATACCATCATCTCTAACGATACTGTGTGTGACTGCAAATATTTCTCTCGAGTTTTTCCACTCGGGTTTCATAACGGCGTATAAAGTCTCACAGTTTCCCAAATCTTTAATTTTCTGAAAGAGAACAACTTCTGAGAGTGCTCTCGACTTGGCTTTTTTACCGGCCTAGATGTCGTCGTAACCCCGCGCCCACACTAAGTTTCTCTTCTCAATATATATATATATATATATATATATATATATATATATATATATATATTTGTTTGTTTCGTCTCTCTGGGGACAAATCTGTTGCTTCAACCCTCCCCTCTGCTCTCTGGATGTCTGCTGTAGGGAAAATGTTTAATTTCCTGACAGCCCCTGCTTTATTTTATTTATTTTTTATTTTTCCTCTACGTCTTAAGGGGTGGTAAAATCTTCGTAATGATTTCTACTCTCTGGCCTCTTCTCTCACTCGCGATTGTCGCTTGTCGAGATAATGGACACACCGCTCGCTGGCACGGAGGGCGTAATCCGTAGCTACCTTCACAAGAGACGCCCCAGGGGAGGCACTCTTCAGCTGCGAGGACAAAGAATGGCGCTCGCCTCCCTGTCTCGCAGTTTTATTTATATCTCCCCCCTCCCCTTCTCCTTCACAACATCCACGAAGCTGCGTCGTCCTACGTCGACTCCAGGATTTACTTAAAGGAAATCGTTTGGACACTTCAACCCTCGTCCTTCCTCCGCCCGGAGTCGCGTCTCTCTCTTGCTCTCGCTCTCCTCGTGCACTCTGGGTAACCAGGCGGAGGACTTGTGTTCTAGCCTCGACAGAAAAGGACAACAGGGGACGGAGCGATGAAGACGGGGAAATGCGAGAGAGTGAAATGATGGAGAGAGAGGACAACACAAGTTGAGTTTCTTGGAGTGGAAGTCTCCAGATTTGTCGAGGCATCTTTAGCACACTTGGTGAAACTTGGAGTAGGAAGGGGAGTGTGTAGGAAGGGAGAGAGATGGTGTACAGAAGAGAAGCCACTCTAGGTTCTTGTACAGGTGTCCGAGAAAGAGCTGGGCCGCCGAGTTCAGCTCCTGACCTATCACTGAAGGGCCACTTTGTCGTTATTTCGTGAGAGTCACTGATAATCTGACGCCTTGAAGTGTTACTAGGGACAGGATATTACCCTGAATAAATTTCACACCTACATACACTGCAAAGATGTGTTCGTTCTGGTTTATTTCTCTATTGAATCACCGTTGAAGGTCAATCACTGAAGTTTTACAGTGCTTTTGAAAATATTTTTTAAGCAACATAATTTTATATCGAACAATCCCTACAATGTTCTGTCACAAATAAGCCATAATTTCTGCGAATTTTTTTGGTAACAATATACCTCATAGTTTTCAAACTTTTGTACCCAACGTAGCACCAATTTTGTTATGAATATAAGGCAAAATCAAGCAAAACCATTACTTTTTTATGCGAATAAAAAAATGCAATATTTTGAAAAATACCTACTGGAGTTGTACAGTGAATGAATGATCTACTTCTTGAATTTTTACATAGAATTATTTTAAAAATATTCTGAGTTTTGTGTACCAATGTAAGAAAAGCCTATCTACCATGGGCTTAACAGGCACGCCCTGAAGTAATGCAGGCTTGTTACAAAGCTGCAGTGGAACAAGGATAACAAATGTGGAATGTAACTGTCTGCTTACTGGGCCAGTAACCTATCAACGACAGCCGAGTGTCACGTGTACCAGGAGTAGGGGAGTATAGCCTACATGTTAGTGTACACGCGACAATTTCCACTATAAGTGTAACATCCCCGATATATTTGTTCATATTTACGGAATGCTGCGTAGTTAATTCTCTTATATATCGATGGCTATGTCGTATCTCTAGCTGTATGAGTGATATCCTGTATATATTGCAACAGTCCTCTCCTGAACCACTCAAGTGATATTAAATGCTGCTGTTCTACATCAGCCAACAGACTGCCTTCTTACAAATGTTCTTGTATAACTTATCAGGTGCTTAGTTATACTCAGGCTAAAAAATTTATCGAGGTATTAATAATGTCAAAAAAAAAAAACTGTATAAGTTCTAGAGGGCATGGCATATAAATAGCCAGTACAAATCTTACTGAAATTGAAGATATTTTCCCATTTTTTTTTTAAATACATGTAGTCTGTACAGTGTATGTTTTCTTAATTTTAAAATTTCTCTTCTGAGAAGAGCATCTTAAACAGGATTGCATAGAACCTGGAGTTGCCAAACAATTTTGTCAGAAGATAAATGTCCAAATCAGGAAGACATATAGTGTACAGTGTATACAACACGTGTGCGAAGTTATTTAAACGGTATTCCTAAGCAGACATTACTAACACACGTTGAATAATTTCCGAATAAACGTTATTGGCCACAGCTCAGGACAGCACTTGGCAGGCGCCAGCGGCCATCTTGAGGAAAGTCCTCGAGCGACACTTTCTTATCTGTTGAAAGCAATAACAATTTCTCGTCGTAGAGGCACGACATTATACGTGCGTCAGTTATAACACCGCCCTTATGAGTGAAGTAACGTGCTTTATACGGGACGTTTAGCGGTAACCATATATTCTTATTTGTCGAATGTATTGCGTTAAGTCAAAAGGATGCGTTTTTGTTCCTGCTTTACGAATAAGGCTGGTATTTTTAAATAAATAGAAATTCCAATTCAGTGTGGCTGTAACGCCGACTAGGAGCAGTGTTACCTACTCTGGCTGACAGAAGCAGTGAGGACGTTAGTAGTGACTGGATTGGTCGCATGTCTGCAGTCTGCAGTGTTTGTGGCTTGATGCTCTGATAATCAGGCAGACACAACGTCGCAGCAAATATTCCTACCTTACATTAGCGACGTACGTGATGCCACAACCTGGTGCTACGTGGACAAGTCTCTGTGTTGAGGCCGCATTGCATGCAGTAGCTAACGCTGAGAGGATAACAGTCAGGTGTGTTGGGTCGCTGGTCGCAGGTCGTGTGGATTACGTCATATTCTGTTACCGCTGGGAAAATAACACGCGAAAGAAACTAGTTACAAACGAACGCACGTATCTTTTATTTTATCCGGATATTACTTTTTCCTTACTTAGTTGCGTAA
Organism: Medauroidea extradentata; assembly: GCA_003012365.1. Taxonomy (NCBI): domain Eukaryota; kingdom Metazoa; phylum Arthropoda; class Insecta; order Phasmatodea; family Phasmatidae; genus Medauroidea; species Medauroidea extradentata. Next base: position 9,098 of record PNEQ01102595.1, on the reverse strand, counting down.
TATCAGTTTTTTTTAAGTAAAATGCTTTGAAATAAGTGCGTACGTGACAGGAGTAAATATAGTTTATTTTCTGTGGCGTTAAAATGGCAAGTAACAGCGTATGTTTTTTCTGCATGGCATATTTTACGCCTGAAAGAGCCAGCATTCGTGATATGAAAAAAGTACCACAAGTTCACTTTGTGTTTCGCTTTTATTTTGGAGAAAAAAAAAACAGTGATTATAAAAGCGTTGTTACTAAACGTGCGACAATTTTTGAACTAAACAAGAGTCAAGATAGTATTTAGTTGTACGTATATAGAACTATATGTGTCATTAGTGCATAGCCGTAGCTGAAGCGCTGTAGTACGTGCGAGGAAAACATGCATTATCGTGTTTGCTAGTATGTTATTGTCATGTTTGAATAAAACGTGCTGTTCACAGAAGTGTCGGCCAATTACAGGATTGAGGGACACTAGACAAGGAAGTGACGTCAGAAAGATGAAGGCGGTGGAACTGCTGACCAAACACTGATAGTTTGATGATAGTTCTACTAAGAATAGATGGCTGCCCGTGTTTGTGTGGCATTGTGCATAGTTGCCACGTCTTGTCGCTACACTTCCACACAATATAGTCCTCAAAGTTTCCACCGCACGATACAATAAAATACGCGTTGTTTAGTCAGTTTGTGACTTATTAATGACTTTCTATTCCCTGAGCTGTTCCCCGCAGTGATTATCAAGTATAGTCTGAAGTTAACAATATATACAGCATGCTACTTCAGTACATTGACAAACTTCTCAGGGATATCACGAAGATACAAAGCAATAACACGTAAACGACTTTTCTTCTAATGTATACCTCAAGGGCAGTACGACTGTTTGAAGTACGAGCAACAATGCAGTTAATATACTTTCACCATAAAGTATGTAAAATATAACCGCAATACACTGAAAAAAAAAGACAGTCGTGCTTCTACGGCTGCGTCATATTGAACTCTATCTAAATGTTTATTCGTGGTAAAACATGAGTTGTAACGCTGCTGTAAAATAGCAAACCTGTGGTAAGTTAACAAAACATGATAAAAATGGCTGAATTATCAGCGTTATAACCACAACAGTTGCGATCAATAAATGATGGAAGTAGACAAGCACAAAATACTATGAGAGGATACGAAGACAACACACTGTACCGTGTTGGTTTGTTAAGTCATGATTCGATGGAGTGAGATTAATGTGTATGAACCCTGGTGTTGTCGAGTCATTAGTTACCAAGGATACGTATCGGCGGAAGCAGAGATACTTCACAGTCTCCTTCACTGACGTGTTACAACTGTAAACATCACACCACCAATAGCAATTTGTCCACTTGATTGTTGCCCAAATATTACGGTTATTTGCTACATACTTTTTTTTTAACAAAGGATAAATTACGTGTTCTTATTGTTTCTATTTAAAAGAAACAAACCATGCTTGGATTGTACTGTAAACGGTAAGCTGTATAAAGGTTTTCGTATTACAATTCTTTCGTAAGGGTTATATCCGCGGAAATTATCTTCATTTTTATGAAACATCCTTAATGCATGGTGAAGGGGTATTTAGTATTAAATCTTGAAATTAGCTATGTTGGTCTACGCCTAGTTTGTAGGCAGCAGTACTAAGGGATCGATATTTCTATACATGTGGGAGTGGATATGTTATTTACTTGCTGTTGGCCCTTACTGTGCAGCCGTTGTTGTTGCTTGCCGGTCATTGGCTCCATAGTCAAGTGCCACGCAGAGGGAGAAGGGGAAGGGCCGGTGTTTGAATGTGCTGACCTTGACGGCGGGAGTTCTAGAAGCTTCTGTGCAAGTTCAAGGGAGAGTGTGAGCCAAGATGGCGCCGAGATAATATGTTAGGTTGCGTACAGTGTATAGCGAGACATGTGTGCCTGTGTTTATTGTGGGAGCATCATTGTTGCGCAGTACTGGACGCGCCGAGAAGGTTCTGCAGTTTTCGACAAAATGAAGAATGAGTGAGTGAGAGATTTTGATCAGCGCTTAAGAGTGCGTGGTAGATAAATAAACGCTGAAAACATCAATTGATTTCTACGCTTTTTTCGAAGCCAATATGGATAAAATACTCAATGACAATTCTAGATAATGGTATTTGCCAACTTTATGAGTAAATATTTATCCAAAATTACTAATTAGTTACGCGTGATCTCTTGAGCCGCAGTTAAATGCACAAGGTTCCGGCATCAGAAATTGTACCTCAGAAGTTTGTAACACTGGAAACAATTTTGTTTAAAACGTTGGCTAAAACTATTGTCTAGGATTGGTATTGTTTGATTTTCGCAAGTTGGTTTCAAGAAACGTACAGTTATAGATTAATGCTTTTAGCGTTGAATTATGTTCCACGCCCTCTTAACTTTGAGGTCTTAAGCGCTGGTGATATGAGGTGAGTATGGAGCAGCGCCGAAATGAAAGGGCGAGGGAAAAGGGAGATCCTCGAGAAAACCCACCAACCAGCAGCATCGCCCGGCACGAATCCCACACGCGAAAATCCGGGGACCGACCCCGCCGGGATTCAAACCCGGATCGCCTTGGTAGGAGGCTATAGTGATATGACCATTCGGCCACTGCGCCGACGTATTTCTGGAATTGTCGCGTGTAGAAATAAAGTCAAAACTACGTGTGTTTGAAAAAGTATATGATTTGTTTACAGTAACAACAATCTATCGTAAAATAAATGAAATTTAGCACCAACTCACAAGTTTCACCACTTTTTAACCGCAATATCTAATTCCGTTTTTCAGATTTGTCGCATCCACGACGAGTGTAAAATATAAATACTTTCTATTCGCAATCCCCATCGCGTTCGCCATATTTAATGCAGTGGCGTCACATGCATCGGCGTTAGCTGGTTGGCAAGTAATTATATTCGCGTCGCACCTGAACCATCTATTGTGCACTAGCCATGTCTACCCTACCGGATGTTTCCTGGCCCAAAAACATGAACACATTGGTTCGTGTGTAACATCTCACAATCGGCTACAAATATCTCTACGACTCTAAGAATCGAGTACCCACACAATCTTGTGAGCAGTCATAAACTATGTGAGAATGTACTTAGTCGTGGGGCCAATAGCAGGGCATACGTCATCACGGCGCGCCACTTGGCTTCTGTACACGTACTTACTCTGTGGCTGGAGGCTGGCGACACGGAATCAATCGGTAATTACAAGTGCAGTAAACCCAGCCACGCCCACTCCAACCACTAGGACCTCGCCAAGACCCAAGAGAGCGTAATTAACCCTCCCCCTGGCTGTAATCAGCTTACTGGCCGGCATAATGAGCGTGGTCTGGCCCAGCATTCCTGCGTGCCTAGGCCTGTGTGTGGGAGGCAAGGGTACAACCTCCTGTTTAACCCTCACTTTGTTTCTCGCCTCCTTCTACCACCCTTGCTGTAAGGGTGGTTTATATCCACCCTGGGCCTAGAGGCAACCCATGTCTTCTATGTCGCGACTGTGTTCTTGTACTAGGTTCTCTCCTACCAGGTCGCTGACGTATGTGTACAACCTCGGTACATTGAGTGACGTCTGCCTAGGAATAACATTTAAGAGGGCGTGCTAGATGAATAAGTGCTGAATTATTCAGTTGAGGTCTACACTTTTGTGAAAGTCAATATGGAATAACAACAAAACAACAATCCTTGATCATTATTTTTGCCATTTACGAGCAAACATTTACCCAGAATTGTGAATTTGTTAAGCGTGATCTCTTGCGCCACAATTAAATGTTCGAGATATCGGCGTCAGAGATTTATCTTCATATATACGTACGTTAATCGAGAAAAATTTTCGCTCAGAAAGCTGGCAGAAACTATTGTCTAGGATTGCTGTTCTTTTGATTTTTGCAAGTAGGCTTTGAGAAACCTACAATTCTGAACTGATGCTTTTAGTGCTGAATTATGTACCACGCCCTCTTTAAACAACATATCACATGTGTAAATACGTTTAAACATCACAATTATTGTTTACAAACTATTTTCTCTCTACTGAACATTAATGAAATAACAATTTTTCTGATCTTCATTAGTGCAAAAACTCTGTCGCAGGATAATAAAATGTGTAGGTACGTGCAGCAAACCTTCACCGTTATTACGCCAAACAATGAAGCGTCGCCTCTCAATGGGCGTCTTCGGCAGCTCGCGAGGGCAGCATGTGTAAGCCAATATTTCAGTTTAAGGAGGTCGTAATGTAAATGGAATGAAGTTGACCCACCTGAACACTTCTCGATCAACTACTTACTTATCCCGTTCTCGATTAAGGTAAGCGGCTGTTAGCTGATGAAAGTTGCCTTTGAGGCAAAAAATTGTTAACAGTACCTATAACTAGAGGTACGTCAATTTCGCAAATACATTCCAGGCCAGGTTCAATGCCAAATATATATACTTCATAATCACGTGTGAGATTAACTGGCGGCTGTCACGAAACGCATTTGACTACTGCAAGCCAGTAGTAAATAAGGAAATTATTCATAGAGCTATCGCTTGTAATGTTGTAAGCCAATGAATAATCGACTGTATCGAGAGCGTGTACAGGACTGAGCAATCTAGGCTACTGTCAGATGAATCCGCCAAATTGATGCACCTCTACCCATAACCAAAGCCACGAAGCACGTAAGCTGAATGCACTGTGGTCAAAGTATCGTAGAAAGAAGCTTGAAGCGAATACTATATGAATTATACAAAAATAACGCGTAAAGAATGTGCAGTAGATGTCGTATTTTGCATAATATTGAACATATGCAAAATGTATATATTTTTGTTACCGCAATCTTGAAACCCTGAACAGCGTTACAGAAGTTACTCAAGATCCCGGGGATCGACATTACATGGACACGTGACTGAAATAAACTATTGTACTCCAGCTTGTGAACTTCCGAACAAGTCAAACGTCTCATAGAAGCGCAGCATCATCGAGGGAACTTGACACGTGTTCAACGGCGGGAGAGCATAGAGGCGAGGGTGAAGTGTCAGGTCCGTGCTTACATCGCCCTTAACCCTTCTGCTGATCTTGACCTGAGTCATGCAGAACACAAGTCTGGTGACCTTCCTACGTTTGTATGTTTTATAACACATTATTTATTTACAAGAGGAATTAGAGTGACTTTCAAAATTGCCATAGTTTCTCCACGACTAACAACGCATTCAGCAGAATCGACTCAAAGAGATATAATTTACATTTAGCAATTAAATATCTCTGAGTTGTATTCTTCGCTTAGGACAATATCCAACATTTTAAATGTAATTGAAGAGTTAGGCCCTGATACCATACATTTTATTCTTTACTGATACAGCCTATAACCGCACATAATCAATGTTGTTTAAACAATGCAGATGCATGGACATTAATACATTAAGACAAGAATTGAACATATTTCGCAGCGTAATCTTATGCAGGAATTACAACTTAAGTCCGTTTGCGAAAAAAAAAAAAAAATTACAATTGGCTGAATATGTGACGTGTCCTCCTGATAACGAGTGAGGTGTGTTACTTCATTTCCCACCAAAGACTTGTTTTCAAAGACTTCAGGGAGAATGACTAGATATTGCAGTGTGAAGACGAGCTTATTGGAGGGCTCATCACGCGGTGATCCAGGCTCGGTATTGAAAGAATTCGTTAGTCGAGACGTGGACAAGGGGGGAGGGGGGTTTGTCTCACGTGCACGTGGATGCTAGCGAGGGACGAGGGTGAGACAAATCTCTTATTAGAAATAGCGGAACGCTTTTAATAAAGGCGAGTCCCGTCTCCTGAGGCCGGCGGAAGGAATATAGACGATGTAAAGAAGCGCTGTGTTTTGCAGGCAATCGCGTCCAGAATTCCCGACGAAATAATATTCCTCGAAGAAAATTTTCCTCATTTCGTCCTGCAAGATGAGCAGCTTCGATCATAGCAGTTTTTAATTTAAAAATATTTTTTCATTAAACTCTAGCCCCTAGGCATTGTGCTAATAAAGCGTTGACAAGCTGCTAGAAATTTTTTTACTATAATACATACGACATAATAATGTAGGGTATTTTTGGAGTGCTTTTTATTTAATAACTGATCGTTCTTTATTAATTACAGAAATGATTCTCAGCCTTTGTAAAAACTTATTATTTTCCTATTGTATGATATCTACGTCGGTTGAATTTTCAGGCCTATTCCTTTCAAGAAAATTATTCTGCCTTTCAGTGTTTTCACATTCCTGCATTTCACTTTAATCAACATAATTATGTAACTCTTAACAAAACGAAAATTTATTTTTATAACTTAGCCTACTATCAGTTTCGCTGCAGCAGGAAACTATTTTGCTATGATGACAAAATTTCTGCTTGACTTATTGTAACATAACTATTTGAAATATATTAAGTGTAGCATTACTTATTGCGAAATTACTATCCCTCTAGACAAAAGTTTATTTGCTGAGGTATTTCGAATGTTTTATTCGCATCTACTTGTTAACTAACTGTACTATAAGCGTCCTTATACTGATAGGAAAAACTGTCCCTAACCGAAAAGACACAAAGTTTTAGTTCAAATGCCTTAAATACTGCAATATAATTAATTGTTATCTAATAAAACTATTCATTTATGTACAACACGTAAGGTACATTCAACTGAAAACTAAGGTCTCTGCCAACAGATCGTGCAGATTTGTTATATTGGATAATAATGTTACAGTTAATTTATTCTCTATGAATCAGTTTTACAGATAACTGTTCCAACTAAAATTATTCTAGTTACCACGTGAGAAAATTTTACTTATTTGGGTTATTAAATTTAGTATCTAAAGTGTAGTTTTGAAACTCATACTTCACTGAAAATATGAGGGGCTGTTTTAAATGTAATTTCCTTTGAAATGTTTCTAAGGACATTTTTTGCAGAACCCATTTTGTGTCACAGACTTACGTTTCCTTTTCAATTTATAAGATTACATTTTGATAGCGGCATAAGCAAGTAAATATCGCTTTATACGTAGTTGTTAAACAATATCGAGAGCCATGCAAAATTCATGTTATTTGTGGCAAGTAGGTTAGACACTAAATATCTGTACAGTCGTTCAACATCATCCGTGGTACGGCAATGTCGTGATCTGTGGCGGAGAATACAGCTGTTCAATAACAACAAGTTCCAGTGAAGAGTGGCCAACCACATATAGAGATGTGACACACGTAACTGACATCACGTGGACAATCCTGGCCAATGGAATCACTTCTTGTACTCTGGGATATAGGGTAGCGATCTTAGTTTGTCGCCTAATAAAAACGTGAATATTGCTTATCGCTAACAATAACTATAACGTTAAAACCCGCTTCGGGCATTTTGTACTAACGTATGTCTCGTAATTACTTCTTTCTCAGTTTATAGAGCTCATTTCTCATGGACTCGTTGTTTGTGTTCTTCCATCTTAGGCTGAACTTAATTATGTCATAGATCTTATACAAGGACTTATGTACTGGCAAAGTTATAGCATTTTATAAATGGTTTTACATTTCGTATTATATATCTAAAGAATAATTCATTGTTATATATTTCATGAAACAAAACACACCACATTTTTGTAACCATTTTAGAACTTACATTTCAATTTAGACATGAAATTAAGAACAAGTTTTTATGATAATTTGAGAGTAAAGTTGCAGATATGTTAGGCAATTGTTGCAATGGAGGTCTTCAACGTGTTTCAGTTGAACACACTTAGCAGTCATGTTTGTCCGAGTTTAAAACTAAACGGGTTTGCGAAGTTACACATCTAAACCGAATAAAATTAATGAACTTTATAACCTCAACAAACAAACATTGGAATGTACATCATTTGATTACTATTACATCAACACACAAAATTCCAGACGTTCACTGTATTACTTGACAGCTGACTGTAGTTTGGCCGCACTTACGAATCAAGCGGAACAAGAAGGGCAGGAGATGGTAGCTGGTACGAAGCTGTAGTAACATCTACAGAAGATAGACAAGTGGTTCTACGTCACATTTGACCGCAGAATTTGTCTGTGCTTTCTTGGGACATTTTCAGATGTTTGATGCAAGTCATATGTGGATTATTAGGAAAAAATGTTGGGATGAGTGTGACAGACGGACAACTGTAGCTATTTTTGAACAAAATGGGAACTTATTTTGTAAATAATCACATATAACTTGACGTGTCAAAGTCATCGTGTGGACAATAGATACAAAATATATCCTTAGTTAGGACAGTATAACAAATTAAGCATTAGCCTTATTTTCAATTTTTTTTTCCTTTGAATAAATGGATAGTTGTATAGAATTTATCTTAGCAGTGCCGATGTGCTACATAACTTTTCAAAACTGGGATATTTTGTAACTCACAATTTTTAAGGAAAGTGAAATTTTCGAAAATATCTGGTGCCACAGTGGTTTCCAAAATAGGCATACGACGATTGCTTGACACAGCTGAACTGCTGACAGACAAATAACACACGTTCAGCTGTCGAACAACACAAGTATTATTGACGCAATCAAATATGGAAAGACAACGAATTAACTTTTGACATGCACAAGTGATAAATACCGGGTTGAAAACAGCGCAAAGCGGCGATAACTATAGTGTTGTTGGCTGTCTCATGTTACTACATCTCCGAGGTGTAGAGGTGGCGGGGTAATAAAGGCGATACACACACGCACTTCTCATACATTACCGCCTCTACATGCGAGGAACTGCCCTGGCGTGCAGTCAGTTCTACGTCAGCTCGCCTCTCGAGGCTTCCAGCGGCGACATTACCATGTTATGACGTAATAATGATAACAAGTGAATGCTGCTTGTTTCTCTGCTGCTTGAAGTAGCCTGCAACGGAAGTTTCCCGCTTTTAAACCACGGTGTAGATGCCCATTTGACGGTGTTAACCTTTCCAGAAGAGATATTAGAACAGAGAATATTACCAGAATCATACAGAAAAATTCTTTGCACGGTTTTTAAATGACAGATGTACTACGACACAAGCTGTGTACAATGTCTGGTTGTCGGGTCAGACGGTAATGGCACGAGACACGGAGAGATACAGAGAGAGAGAGAGAGAGAGAGAGAGAGAGAGAGAGAGAGAGAGAGAGAGAGAGAGAGA
>PNEQ01102594.1:0-12446 GCA_003012365.1 Medauroidea extradentata | reverse complement strand
TGTGTGAAATATCCAAGACGGCCAGCAAGTAGTTGGGGAGAGCTCACCAAGACGTATACCCAGGAGAACCTCTAGAAACTCGGACTCAGTTCGAGTACGAGCGAAGGAGACCAAGACTCAGGAACAACCATAGGACTTCTGGATGGACGAAAATTACATCCTTGGCTCTCTAGAGACGGTTATCCACGAAGTAAGTTCCCATCATGGTACTGGTATGAATTCTTCCGAAGTACTAGTGAGGTCTTCCTTCCTGGTTTGGGTTGACGAAGTTGTTTCTCAGATCCCTCACTTCCTTCCTCTCCAACCATTGGAATCGAAATTTTTTTTTATTCAGTCATGAGTTCCTAACAGCTGTGTAGTTTAGGGCGATCTACATTTGTTACTTGAGCAAAATGCAGTGTTATTACTAACAAAATTCTAATGTATTTCCTACTTGGAAAAATTACTGATCAAGGTTAAAAATAAGATCTGATTAAACAAAACCTCGTATCACTAGTAAGAGTCTAAACTTACATAATCATAATAATATTAAAAATACTTACTACTATTCTGACCATAGCATAAACCATGAAGATGTAAATAAAAAAATTTAACGTATATAATTCCATAGAACAGTTCAACTTGAATGTTGATGTGTCTTTTTCAGAAAGTAAAGACAATAAAATATCTTTAACAATAACCTGTAACACATAGATGTTATGTTACACCGTTAAAATGGGAACATGCAAAATTAACAAGCCATTATGCGAAAACTGTGAGAGATAAAAATATTTCATAAGAGCCAAATTTAGTCACATTGTGTGTCTAATATAAGAAAAAAATATCTGGTACAAATAAAAAATAAACAATGATGGTGAAAATTGCGGTACGACTGCGCCCTTTAAATTCCCAGCACAGGCTCATATGCACACTGGAATGTCCCCTTCAGCCAAGGGCAAGAGACACTTACCCATCTCGAGCCCTAGATCACAATTCACCCTACTTCATGAAGGGGACAAGGGCTCTAGGTAACTGATGGGGCATGTTGCACTGAAATCTATCGCTGCCCTATTTGGGGATTGTGTTACTCTACCTCGGTAAATTTCAACATTACATCCGCCATATTTTAGGCCCTAAACATGGTCACGTGGTTTATTTATGTAACTAAATGGCTGTTTTCTAGCAGATTCGAACACTGCTTCGGTAGACTAAATGTATGCTTGCACGTTCCACTGTTTCTTAACGCGTAGAAGTTAATTTAACTTAAATTAATATTTTGATATTTAATAACATTCATAGTCTCAATGTGCCTTTAGGTCTTAGGTGCTTAAGAAAATTATCTCGCTAGAGTAAGATAGTTTGTTGCGCGAACTGGTTTTGTCGATTTCCAGGATTTGATAACCCCTGCAATGCTGCTCACAGTTTAGAAATGACGGGAATATAAAATAACTCATTGTTTAATATATTTTAAATCTTTAGGGAAATGAAACGTCCACAGTGCATTATTTAAAAGAACTTAATTTACATCTAAAGATAATTTGAGAGGCCATTAGTTCCAATTTCAAGCACAGGTAAAATTAACTGGTGCAATATTCAAAGCAAAACTCTTGAAATATTGGCTTGACCTACCCTACCCTTATGAATTTTCGCAAGCGCGTTTGTACACGCATTACCGACGGTACTTGGGCATCCCCACACATTGTGAAAACAAATTTCCCCACAGTATTTTAGATAAGTCATAGCAATAGCAAAAACAGTTCAAATGTGAAAAAATTCAAATTATCAAGAGATTATTTTACAATTTTGATGTTGGGGGTTGTGCAGCCCTATTGCTATGCAAATGAATTCTTTTTTCTCGTGTAATCCGGAATGAGCAAAATGCCTACGCTGCAATTTCAAAAGTTCAAAATTAAAAAAAAAAACTTATATATAAATGTGTGTATTTATTTATAGCCTAAATATAGTAAACGTTTCAAACTCTAAGTTATCATCATCTCTTAAAATGTTAGTTGTGATGGCATGGTATATTCAGCAGAAAAGTTTCTCTATACTAAGCTTGCACAAGTCAGAACTCTTGTATTTCAGTCGGTGACTGAATAGTATTTTTAAAACCACTCTTATTTTAAACATTATTTTGGAATTTTCAATGTGTTTTTAAACCAAAGTTAGTAAGTGTCTAGATTAGCAACATGTACTGTAAATATGTATGAATTAACCGATGTACAGTAGTATTCCCAAAATTGACACTAATTTATTTGTTGTAAAATAATGGCACCGTACTGTCCCCATCCACTGAAGTAAATCTTCACAAATGCATTAAGTAATGACGCTCATTATCGTCATGAAAACGCAATTGTATGTTTTGACAAACTACAGTCGAACAATAATAAAATGTCTCCCCACTACAGAACACTATTCTAAAAGTCCCAATTCAGGTAGGCTATGTTGTACACCGGCAAGCTTCGCTCATTAAATCTCGACAAGTTCCAACACTCCTCACAAACCAAGCGACGTCCGTAGGTTCAAATCTTGGTTCAGAAATAAAAAATAAAAAAACTTGCATCATTCCAGGTAATATCATTAATCTCAAGAATTAGACTTATTCCTATGCACAATTTCGGTGGTTACTTCTGGTATAGTATTTTATACTGTATACATGCTAGTACACATAAGACTTATAACATGGTCTACTAACATAGGGTTGCCATATCACGGATTACCGCAGTTTTAATAGCCCTTTTTAATTTTTTTTATTTATAACATATGTTTTTTTTCTTATTGTAGACAATGTGACTAAATTTAGCTCTTGTAAAATGTTCATATCTCGTAGTTTTCGCATAATGGCTTGTTAGACATATTTTGCATGTTACCGTTTTAACGACTGCACAAAAGCCAGCTGATGTACCAAACTCAAAAAAATCACAGCGGAAAAAGACATTGAAGGCTACAATGCCATGCTCATAAAAATAAAGAATAAAAATCATCTGTTCAATTTAAAACAAATTATTGAATTTTTAAAATTTTTATTTTTAGTTTTAGCAGTCATCAGTGGTGTACTAGTGAACCTTCTTCCAGTAAAATATTTGCTATGCATTAGTGTCTATGAAACATTGAAGTTTGTACAGAATTCAAAATTATAAAATTTTCTATAAAATTTGCCATATAAATTTAATGCACCAGTAGGCTGTAAAGTGGCTTACGTGTTAGGTTAACATTACACTACACTCGTTAACGAAAAAACTAAGTTTTTTTGTTTTACAGTGCCGATGTAGTCTCTTGTGGGAAGCCTGCTAGCACATAGAGGTGACGTCACATGGAATTACGTGGAAGTCTTCCTAATATCAACGTAGCTTCTTCCTAAGACCTATACCACAGCTCCAGGTCAGTAATCATCTTCTACTTTGATAACAGTTTTTAGTTTCCCTGCACTAAATATAATATTTTTACATTAGTCTTATGAAATAACAAACATATTTTGTAGCTGCCCTCATTACGACGTGTATCCATATTAAATTAAATGTATTGCACTTGAAAAATAATTTGAAAATACTAGATGAGCCGGGTTGGAGTCACTCATGTAATGGCTTGTATGCAAATGCAATTGAAACGTCGTGAATTTTAATTCAATCAATTTGCGTAGATGTCATGTGTCTCAAATGTCTAGGTTGGGCCAGTTCAGATTGATTTATTTGCAACTTAATACGTATTGTCTTCGTAGATATCCGGTACTTTGGTCTAATGCTACTGTTTCATAATTACATACATTGTCACTTTTTTTTTCCCACGTCATAGCTTTATACTGTTTATTCAACATATTCCAACTTAAATGTAACGGTACCAATTGCAAAGAACTTGCTTTATACGAACGTGTAGCAATTCTGGCTTAGTTAACTAATGATTATGATCTCTTTAGTTCGCTAGTTTGTAATACCTCCTAATATTAATCCTGTAGTGTCGGACACTTGTTATGAAAAGGTATAAACTGTCAAAGGATAACAATGTGAAATAATAAATGTAAATTCACATTACTGTAAATGGTTTACTCTTTGTTGTACAGTGGTATATAGAATTTGTAGTGACATGCATTTAACAATGTGCTGTAAACTAGTGGCTTGACCTAGTAGTCAACCCTGTAATAGGTGCTGATAACGATGACGCAGGATCATTGTTCCCAGTACCAAGGTGGCTCTGTTGAGACATCATTGTGGGGATCCCACATTGCTAGACTTGACAAGAGATGCCTTACATCCGAGGGTAGAACGTAAGTCTTGCCTTTTAAACACATGACAACTACCATAGACTCTGCTCTCATCCGCTGCGGAAATCCGACCCAATTGCACCAGATCTATGGACCTACAGTTTAAATAACTCTCAAAAAAAGAACGATTAGCCACATGCACTGTAAATATGGGAGTTAAACCGATGTACAGTAGTTTTCCCGAAATTAATACTAATTTATTTGTTGTAAAATTAAGGCACTGCATTGTCCCCATCCACGGCAGATAAACTTCACGAATGCATCAAGTAATGACGCTCATAGTCGTGAGAATGTTATTTTATGTTTTGACATAAACTACAGTCGAACAATCGTAAAATGTCACCCCTCTACAGAACAGTATTCTGTAAAGTTCCAATTTGGGCATATTGTAAACCGAAAAGCTTCGCTCATTTAAATCTCAACACGTTCTAAGGCTCCTCACAAGCCAAGCGACGTTCGTAGGTTCAAATCTTAGTTCAGAAATATAAAATGAAACCAAACAAGTCTTAAAATCATTGCAGGTACAGTAGTTAATAATCACACAAATTAATATACATTGTGTATTCCTATGTAAAATTTTGGTGGTTAGTTCTGGTATAGTATTTTATACTGTATACATGCTAGTACACATGTGTAATACTAAATACTTACATTGTACCAGTACGAAAGTGTCACTGTTATAACATGGTCTACTAGCACAGGGCTACCTAATCGGATACTTAAGGGCGTGGTTAACCTCTGTTTTCAAAGTCTTATTTAATTTTTATTTGTGCCAGATATTTTTTTCTTATTCTAGACATAAATTATGATTAAATATTCCTCTTAGGAAATTTTTGTATCTTTCATAGTTTTTGTGTAATGATTTGTAAACTTCCAAAATTTGCACTTTACAGTTTAATGCACGCCACTGAAACACATACCAAACAGAGGAACATTCGCAACGTAAAACAATGTTGTAGGCTGTGATTTAACACATAAAACAAGAGTATGTTTTTTGTATGTAATAAAAAATTTCTCAATTTAAAAATTTTTTAAATTTCAAAAATGTTTGAAAATTACAATTTATTTTTATATGTTTCAAATCATAGCCTACAACATTGTTATGCACAATGAATTTTTTCGGTTAGTAAGTCAGTTGGTTTTAGTGGTATGCATAAAACCGAAAAGTACAAATTTGGAAGTTTACAGACTCATTACGCAAAAACTATGAGATACAAAGATTTCTTTAGAGGAAGATTTAGTCACAATTTACGTAAAAAATTTTTTTTAGAGATATAAAAAAAAATCTGAGACATTCAAAACTGAGGAACTGCCCTTTTAACTACTGAACTTCTGCAGGTATCACAGTTTTTGCCGCGAAAATACTATTTTTTGACTTAATATACGCTGAAATAAAAACTAAACGTCCAACAACAGAGTAGATCAGAACACGTGACCAATAGCACAAAGTAAAAGATACCTACCACGTATTAGTCAAAATTTCTTGTGTGTTTGACGGAAGACCCTAGGGACGATGTCGGACGCACTTGCGCATGCGCAGCTTGAGCCAGCAATCAAGCTGTCCAGAAGTTGTGTTGATCTTTGCTACGATATTCACTTAATAGTTTCTCGTATAAGAAGGTAGTGTTCATAAGATTAAATCTTCGACTGAGGTAACTATAGTTACCAGGTCTGTATTAGGTAGGCGAGCAGTCTCCTCGATGTCAAAGATGGGTTTGTGAAAGTTTGTCTCGCAGTGTAAGGAAAACTAAATTAAATAACTTGCAGTAGCCAGTATTACTAAAGTTTTAAATAATTGGTAGATTTAATCACGTACTGACATAGTACAGTTTATCCAAATTTTAATTTAGTGAAAGATGTATTTAGGTAGATTAAGGACTGAAAGGGTCATGTTTTGCGAATGTCTTAAGAGCCAGTTTCACCAACGAAGTTTAACTTTGCCACAACGAGAGATTAATAACACTCAGAGCTAAACCTGAGTTGAAGTTAGAGGTGCGTTCCACCAACAACTAGGCGAGTTTGTTACCAGAGATTAGTCAAACTAGGCTTCACAATAGGTGTTTGTGAGCAGAGTTGCCTTAATAGTGTCGGAAATACCAGAACACTAGTCGGAAATTGCAGAATGTGGATTTGTGAATTTTCATTTGGAAACTTTGTTACATCGTTATTGAGGGGAAGGAGGGAGTGTTTACATCATACTATCTAGGGGTGGGATACAGCTAGGAACAGAACCTCATGCACTGTAAAAAAATGTTTTGTGCTTTCACAAAGAAAATCATTGGGAACCCAGTTGCCAAAGAAATTCCTTGTAAAACTACAGTGGTTGTACTTGTAACAAAATACGAAGTATATGTGTGTAAAATTACAAGGAATAACCTTGTAGTTGTAGTTTCAATACGGAAAAAATTTAAATGCTCACTGTGCTTCATAAATAACGCTGAACTTATTTGTCAAATAACTTTTGAGTAAAGGATGCTTACAGAAAATTATTTTGAAAATAAAAAAAATTTGAGGTGTTAAGCGTTGAACCACTCTTTCTACTCGTAGAACTTGCACATTTTACCTCTATACCACTGTGACACTCATGAGTGTGTTGTGAATGTACCGGCTGTTTTGATAAGCGGAAATTTATTTGGAAGTCTGCATCATTATACTCTTCTAAATAATGATTTCTTTCTCTAATCAGACGAGGCAGATACACAGGAATAGTCTTCATAGTCTCTATTGTCTTCACATACCAAATTATACAGTGCTCGCACCATTTTATTATGAACTTAAGAGAGGTTAGTGAAGTTACCTGGCTAACATAGAGTAGTTAAAATTTAATCTTGCTTAAGACGAGAAAATAGTTTTAACTGCTTCGTGAAACCCAAAACATGTATAATCGAGATTAAGTACAGAGTATTCTAGATTAAATAGCTTAAACTTGTTTTATGAAACCGGTCCTAATTATTATTTTTGAAATGTCTTTGAACGCTATATTTGCTTGCAGATTTAAAGTTTTAAATCTGAAAGTAAGGAAAAATACCAGCTTAGTGTCATCAAATGTAACTACTTGCCGTGCACTTCAGATGAAATTTTCTTAAATCAAAGCCATGCACTGCGGAGTATAATTAACATAGCAAAGAGATAGTTTTATTACTCTCAGATGTAAAGTATTTTGAGAAATATTCAACTAGAGTGAAAACTGGCAGTTTAATTTTTTTTTTAAGTAGCTAAAACGAAACGGTATACCGTATGGTTGCACAAATTGATGTATTAAATCTTAAACATTGTTGGTGGTTGCATTCGTATACTGGATTTGTAAGGTCATACGACTGGCGACTGTATGGTGCAACTTCTAGCTTACCAGTCGTGACGTATTTCTGAAATTACTACCTTCCACGTCTGATTCATATCCTTAAGTAAAATTATGTAGATTAATAAAATTTGAACTCGTGGACACTGTAAACCAGCCTTGTATTGTTTGCATTAGATTTATGAATGTAGTAACTGCTCTCTGATAAAAAGAAACTTCCAGAAAAATTAACCTTCAGTGTGAATCTTGTACGAGGAACATAAATTTTCGATGACTGCTTAGTTATTGATAAAAGATCTTTAAATTTATAATATATAGTTTTACCGAAGACTATTTCACTTCTATGCTCCATTTCAGTTTACGGAAAAAAAAATTCTCCCGTTCTTGAAAGATATCGCACTAATGCCCTAAATTGTCATTTATTGCGTCAAAGATATCATGCCTGCAGCATTTAGATTTGAATTAACGTTCCTCTGCAAGTGTTGATTATGTTGTCAATAGGAGTTTACTGAAAGTAACTAGGAATAATTTAAGACTGACATATTAGTTAACTTGATCCTTGTATGGGAAACTTCTAGCGCATTGTTTTCTAGACAGCATATGTAAAAATGGCATGTTACGCAGCATAAACCCAACGAAAAACACTGAAATCTTAACGGGCTACATACGTGAATATAAAGACACAATTACTTGCAGCATATTTTAAATATTTGTTGATATAGTTCTTGCATTGTACATTTGTTAGTCTATTTTGTACTGCACGCTGCAGTAACATGCAAGGTTTTGTTTTGGCATGCGGTTAAATGGAATACAATCAATTCTAAAAATTTTCCTTGTCAAATAATGAAGTAATAATAATTTTATAAATTAAAGGGTCTGTTTCGTACGTAAATAACGGTTCTTCACACTTATGGCCGTTCATTAACTAAACCTTTTAAAGAACAGGGCTGATGGCCTGGATTAAATTTTTTTTAAAGGTTAGTTCTTTTTACTACAATTGCTGTGATTACAGGAACACTTCACTCATAATTATCGAATATGTAGCGTATTGTGTGCACACACAAAGTTTAAATGATAATTTTTAAAACCATATTTGAACGAATTACCTGGCGTAAACAATAAGATTTTCATTGGAAGTATATCGAACAAATTTAAATGTACGCAGTTGAAAGTTTGACGTCGTTCGATGAGCATCTTAACAATGAAGGCACGTGGAAGTATAGGAGTCGTCAGACTGATGGTCCTAAAGACGTTTTAACGTACTTACCTAGGATGTAATTTAAACTGGCTAAACGCTACATCCACAGTAAATTCCTTACTAGTGTTATACTTTATTTAATTATATATTAATTTTAATTAGTTGGCAGAGAGGCTGTGTTAACATTTCGAATATAGATAAACTTCTGTGGCATCACATAATTTGGCTGATCTAACATTTTCACAAGTGCCTTTTGTCTACATATTTCCTGCAATTTGCCGACACCGCAAAATGTGTAATCAAAATTGTCCCCACAGTATAAAGAAAAGGGTCAATAGTGGTAAAACCACATTTGCAATGTGAAAACAAATTAAGATTGCCAGGTGAAATTATTTGTACAATTTTTATTGTTTGGGGCTGTACGACGTGTTGCTACGCAAATTAAAAATTATCTCATATGATCAGGAACGAGTGGGTTGCATACTCAAAAGTTTAGAAAATAATTCTGAAGCTAAGAAAATTTTCCAACCTCTCAAACTGTTAATGTCTCATAAAATGGCAGTTTTTACAGCAAGGTATATTCAGCAGATATGTTTGTTTATACGAAGTTTGGACAGACATTGTTTATTACTTACTATCCACGACCTCTGCCTGCCTCGCCTACTTCTATGTAGGCCTACAGTGTTCATAAGAAATAATTTGACAACTTTCAAACATGCCTTTTTTTGTCTACACAGAAGAAAAAAACAATTGCCGAATATGATAAAACGTTTCAAATCAGACTTCTTACATTTCTCACTTTGGCAATACGAAATGTTATTTTAGACTAAAATTTATAAGAATGACTAAATTAGCGACATGCGCTGCAAATTTAGGAAACATTCCTCAAATTGACACACAATTTAATTTCAGTAGCAAAACGATGGCGCTGCACTATCCCAATCCATAGAGACACACATCTGTGGTTTTATTTGATGTCAAAAAGTGGGGTTATTTTAAGCTAAAAGTGGTGTTATTTTCTATTTGAATCAATTTGTACATAAACATTAAAACTAAAATTATATATAATTTTTCTTTCAAATATAGACAAGAAGAATACCATTTTTGCATTTTGTTTCCCTAAAAGACAATATTATAGATGCCTGTCAATTCGCTACAGTTTCAGCTTGTTGTTCTGCGTGACATTCATCCTTGTCCCTATTAACATTTTTTTGTACATGCGACTTTTCACACCCATGAAATTGACATGTTACAGTGGTAAAAAACACTTATACAGTCCATATTCAGAGAATATGGACACACGCAGTTTGGTTTCGGCATATTTCTGCATATGAATGATATTGAAACAAGTCGCACTGTTCAATTTGCTATTGCACAGAAGCAACTTAAGTTACTTCTGATGTAACATGAGGGAAATGCAAGGGAAAACCACAAGAAAACAAATTACAATGAAATATTTTCTCCTCCGTGCGACTCTTGAAGAACAATCTATCCCTTGATATAAACATTACAAATGCATTGAAACTTTTAATAAATACAATCTTACTGTATTGCAAGCACCTCTGTATGTTCAGAAAAGTGGGGGTATTTTCTGTAAAAGTGGTGGTATTTTAGGTAAAAATGGGAGTATTTTCGGAAAAAGGGAGGATTAGCTTTATTAGCAAAAAAATGTCTGAATTCTCGTAAAAATTAGCTTTATCGCAAATGCGATAGATGCATGTCCCTACCCATCCATGGCAGTTAAATTTTTCGAATGCCTACAATTATAATGACATCGTAAAGTGCAATTATAAATTTAATATATTTATAGAAGTTATCGAGGACGGTCAGCAGTCATCAGTAGTGTAATTGTGAATCTTCTTCCAGCAAAATATTTGCTATTCATTAGTATCTATGAAAAATAAGTTTGTACAGATGAATTAAAAATTTTTAAATTTTCAATAAAATATGCCCAATAAATTTAATGCACCAGTAGGCAGTAAAGTGGCTTACATGTAAGTTTTTTCGTTAATGAGTGTAGTGTAATGTTAACCTAAGTTTTTTTGTTTTACAGTGACGATGTAGAGTCGCTTGGTGGAAGCCTGCTAGCACGTAGAGGTGACATTCACATGGTCTTACGTGGAAGTCGTCCTAATATCAACGTAGCTTCTGTCCTAAGACCTATACCACAGCTCCGGGTCGGTAATCCTCTTCTACTTTAATCAACAGTTCTTAGTTTGTCCACACTAAATGTAATATTATTATATTAATCTTATGAAATAATTGTAGAAACCCTCTTTACGACTTATATCCATATTAAATAAATGTATTGCACTTGAAGAGTATTTCGAAAATACTTGATGAGCTGACGGGTCAGGCCTCAGGCCAACCAACAATGTTCGCACCATCTGGTACGAAAGAGCCAGGCTGCAATACCATAAGACTGTAATGACACGCATTTAAAAATAAACTTGCGCTCTTAAATACCATTTTAGGACTAGTTTGTTATAAATACCTTTCAAAAATAAGTTTTTATAGTAGGAAGTCGATTTAGAGGACATGTGGAAGGGTACAAAACAAATGGCACTAAGCAGTAAGATATTGCCCATTGAATTTATATTAAATTTTCACTAATAGCCTACGATGAAAACTACAAATACATTTTTAAGATTGAAAATAAAATTTAAACTAGCATGTGCTCGTTCATGAAAATGTTTTAATCAGTAAATTTACAGATTTATACCACCCTAAATGGTTTTTTAAATGTGTAACTAGTAGCATCCTACCAATTACTTAAACATATTTAAAATATGACCAACGAAATGGCTAGTCTCCTCATTAAAAGCTAGTGCAGCTATGTTGGTAAAGTTCGGCTTAGCCATACGGACTTCAGAGTTGACCATTCCCGTAACGTAGGTTTGTTACGAAAGGTATCAGAAATGTGCATATATATGACCAGTGCAGCAATGCTGCTTAGTTGCAAGATATCTGAATTGTGCATATATTTGACCAGTGCAAGCTTAGTTAGGAAGATATCGGGATTGTGCATATATATGACCAGTGCAGCAGTGCTGGATTAGTTAGGAAGATATCGGGATTGTGCTTATATATATGACCAGTGCAGCAGTGCTGGATTAGTTAGGAAGATATCGGGATTGTGCATATATTTGACCAGTGCACCAGTGCAGGCTTAGTTAGGAAGATATCGGGATTTTGCATATATATATGACCAGTGCAGCAGTGCTGGCTTAGTTAGGAAGATATCGGGATTGTGCATATATATATGACCAGTTCAGCAGTGCTGGATTAGTTAGGAAGATATCGGGATTGTGCATATATATATGACCAGTTCAGCAGTGCTGGATTAGTTAGGAAGATATCGGGATTGTGCATATATATATGACCAGTTCAGCAGTGCTGGATTAGTTAGGAAGATATCGGGATTGTGCATATATATATGACCAGTGCAGCAGTGCTGGCTTAGTTAGGAAGATATCGGGATTGTGCATATATATATGACCAGTGCAGCAGTGCTGGATTAGTTAGGAAGATATCGGGATTGTGCATATATATATGACCAGTTCAGCAGTGCTGGATTAGTTAGGAAGATATCGGGATTGTGCATATATTTGACCAGTGCACCAGTGCAGGCTTAGTTAGGAAGATATCGGGATTTTGCATATATATATGACCAGTGCAGCAGTGCTGGATTAGTTAGGAAGATATCGGGATTG